>JAIPRN010001853.1:0-38285 GCA_025469175.1 Geopemphigus sp. TES_GeoC_2020
TAATTATTGTGTAGCCGTCAAACCGTTTATACGATAGTCGTTTTGATTCCGCTTTCTCGTATTCCGTAAGTTCTTCGCCGCTATTTTACTCGTCGAGGTCATCGACATCTTCCATATCGTCTTCGTTGGATACAAACAATTTCGCTCTAGTACGTAACGGGGCGTCAGCGTTTATGTTTCTCGAAATAAACGGCGCCGGCAAATCGAGCGAATAATAATTGCGAAACGAATATTCCGGCGTGCGCTTTCGAAACGAAAATTGATTTACGGCGGCTGGAAATCGTAAAATCCTTTTTGGGGCAATTCCGTAGCTTTATATTTAAAACACGACGTTACTTTTGCTACGAAACGGTTTGAAATATAAAAAGAAACAACGCGATATCGACGTAAACTTAACTAGTACGTAAATAAAAACGTAAATTTCGGCAAATTTATTTTCGTTATGGGCGTTCTAACGACACTAAAATTGTCGATACAATATTAACCTTGTTCGAACAATCGTCCGGAAGAATATAGTTTTACGAATATACGATAAACTTTATAAAAGCAAATTATCACAATTCTTACGTTATTTTCTCTAAGCGACCCTATTTAATTAACAACCGTTAGATAACGTACTTAAATTGATATGGAATAACGTTCGATATTTACCGTATGCGATTTTAATTTTGGTACATTTTTCAGCTTTTTTTTTTTTTTTGGACCCCCGCGCAACGTGTAGGTTAATTAATATCGTTAAAACGGTCGGATATTAGTTCGTTACCGTCCCTGTTTCGCTTATTCGTCGTATACAACGGCGTATTACACTAGAAAACGTCCGAGTTTTCTATATCCGTAAAGCGTGGAAACGGAATTTACTCGCGTCATCTAAGCGCCGCGAGCAGAAAGCGTTAAATCGACCGTTTTCGTGCGCTGCTTGGCCGTTCACGCCGAATGTGTCGCCGATTTATTACGTATTCGTGCATCTCCTCCGAATTTGAGTACACGAAAATTCGAACCGCGAAAATCTCGTAAAACGCCCCATTGTTTGGCTAATCCGCGTCCTGCGCGCCCGACCGTTCGATTCGGTAACAAAAGACCGTCATTTTATTGTGCGGAAATGTATTCGGCGAGGCGCCGGAGGTATTCGTGTTTCGCGGGTACGACATACGTGACACTACGGCGCTCCAAGTGTGAGAGAGATGGACACCCGACATCCAAATTCTTTCGAAATATCGTCTACGGGGATTTCACGAAGATTATTTTCGGTTTAGACGTACAATAGTGGAGAATGGACCCGAAATTGTCCGGGTCACGCTGGAGAACGTAAATACGGTTTTAAACGCCACCGTGTCGAAAACGCCTATTGTCCGTCGAACGATTTTCGTTTTTATTGTGTCTCGTAATGTTTTCGTCGCGACCGTTTTCCCCCCGAAACACCGGTAGTCTTTTTGTTCCTAGGGACGCCCTCGTTTCACCGTGGCCCGTGCCCGTCCTTACGACGAGATTTTAAACGCGTACGGTTCCGGACGAAATTAAACGATCCCCAAACACGCGATTATCGCGCGTGTATGTGCCACGAAAATTGCGCGCGACATTCCGGATCGAGGCCGTACGACAGCCGTACGCTGACCGAACGCTCGTTAAAACGTTTACGTCGATTTTTCGCATTCACGCGGCACCATTGGCGAAAACGTTTAAATATACACGTATACGATTATAAAAAAAAAAAAAAAAAACTATAAAATAGATATAAAAATAAAATGGAAACGGAATGAAGCGTGTCTAAAGGTGAACGTCCAGGCTACTACTTAGCCAATATTGTGCCTCTCTGGCTCCATTGTGGAGCCCTCCGTCGTACTTTGTTGGGGGTGGGGGCATACATCGGCAACGTGTTTGACGGAGTGGCGTATATACCGTTTACGTAAAAGGAAATCACGTTTCCCCTGTTCCGATTCGGTTCAGAGCGGTCCGCATTGCGCGTGGAAGTTTCAAAAATAACTTTCCGAGTTGGATCGTTAACGAGAAGGCCAGTTTTCATCTCTGCACATTTTTTCCCACAAATTGACCACGTACGTAATAAAAGAAAATTATACGTCGATACTTTTAAACGAGCGATTTTTGTATATATATATATATATATATATATCTGAATCTCGGAAACGGCTCCGACGATTTTCGTGAAATTTAGTATGCAGGGGGTTTCGAGGGCGGGGGGCGAGTTGATAGTCGCTACGACTTCAACGCGCACCCGGCGTGCTGACGCGGTCGGCGCACGGACACAATGGGCACCCTGCTCTGCGCGTTCGCCGACACCCTTAGCTTGAACTTGGAACGGGAAGATGGCGGGGAAAGTCGCCGAACGACAGAGACGGGCACTTGGCCGTGATAGCTCCGCCGCGCCGTCGTGGTCTCGGGGAGGTGGCGGCTAGGCCGCTAAACAGGGGAAGAAAGTTTATTTTTATATTCTTTTATTTTTGTTCGTAACGGAAGATGTAAACGGTTGCCCCGTGGCAGGGTATTGTCCTGTCGCCGCGCACCATTCATGAAATAGTTTTTAAGAAGTTCTTAAGGATTATTGTGAATTAGATTCGATGTACGGGAGGCGGGGTAAAACAACGTGGGGATAGCTCGCGTTGCCCGTCTACCCTTAATCGTTTTTTGTAAGACTTTATGTAATTCAAACTTTTTAATAAACGATGGCGACTCACTGGTCCGAAGTACTGCCTTCAGGCTTTCCGGGCCAGTGAGGGTATTGCCGATAACGTGTAAAAAAAAAAAAGGGGGGGGTTTCGAGGGCGTTAAATCGATCTAGCTAGGTTTCGTTTTTAGAAACCGTCGTTTTATCCGTGTTTTCAGACAATGAAAAACTGCTTTTTAAAATGTAAAAGAGTACTCGTTTCTAATATAATGTTAAACTAATTGCACTCGTGATTTTTTTGTAACCGGTTCATATTTTTTTTATTATTATGTCGGTAAGATCGAAAAATATTATTCATATTTCATCAGTATGCAATTCGTATCTAAATATAATTTCCACGAAACACGATTTACAAAAAAAAAAAAAAATACCGAGAAAAGCTCGGTCACCCATATACTATATATATATATAATAATTATAAAATACACCAGACAAACGAGCGTGTTTTCTCGGCTTTAAAACAATTACTTACGCGAATATTTAATATCTAATTTCCGAATAACGGCGACAATTAAAATACCGATATTATTTAAAGCGATTTAAAAAAAAAAAAAACAATCGTTTTTACGAAATAACGTTCTTTCGTTAAAACGTCGGAAAAATGTAAACCTAAATTTGTTTCGTCGTCGTAATTTATTAAATTTCTTACGTTTAAGGGACTATATTTATTTATTAGGGCCGTATTCGGTAATTAGGCGTACACCTTGACGACTACCATTTGCCAGCCCCGATCGCCATCGAAAATTTTTACGCCGGTCGTAAACACTTTTTAAACCGTTTCTTTACGTTTGTTTAGGTTGCCGATAAATATTGGTACGGAAACGAACGCGAATGAAACCCAACGTTATTTACCCTCGAACCACTCCCCCCGTTGTGTACATATCATACCGATGGGGTTTGGTGCAATCGCGTCATTACGGAATGTCCGGCTCTTTAAATGTTATTAACGCCGCCGGGCACTCCGTTCGATCGCACGTACTTTCGCTTATTATTGTATCAATTTTTGTTTCGTTTTCGTCGTAATTGTCGAGCCGTATTAATTATATTTGAAAGCTAAACGAAAAAAAATATAACGAATCGCGAATCGCCCGTAGATCGTTTCTACATCGTCTATAATAATTGTAGTACGCCCCGTGTCGGTCTGGTTTGTGTCTACGTACGATCGCGTTCAACAGACGTAAAACGTGTGGGCGGTGTTCGCGTCAACTTTCCAAACAGGGTCTTGCACCCGAACGCGTTTCTCGATTTGTACACGCACAGGATGCCGTTTGTAATGGCCTAATAACTTTAAACGAGCAATTCTCGTATATATAATCTGAATCTCGGAAACGGCTCCGACGATTTTCGTGAAATTTAGTATGCAGGGGGTTTCGTGGGCGATAAATCGATTTAGCTAAGTTTCATTTTTACTTTTTCACTTTATGCCATATAAACGTCGGAAACGAAAAAAATTCGTTCGAACGGTTCGAATTGCCGTAGGAATTCCAACTTTATACCAAATACGCGGACGGCGATAATCTCGGCGTTTGGTGTAATTAGATTTACAATATAAATTTAACGGCGGTCGTGAGAGCACTTTTTCAAAATTCGTAGTTTTTTGACTTTTTCGACGAATTATTGACCGTCGAGTTGGGGTTCGTGTACAAGGTCTCGACGAGACGAATTCAACGGCGTAAACAAAACGCAAATCCGTTGAATATCGACCGAGGTCGATGGCATTTCGCTATTCGTCGTATAAACGTTAAAAATGAAAAAAAAATTCGTAAAAACCGCGAAAAATGTCGTAAATATTTGGATAATTGGCGCTTTTTCGAATTTCGAACATTTTTTTTTTTTCGACCAATTCGAATTGTCGTAGACCCTCGAGAGGGGGCTCGAATTCAAGATCTCTGCGAGACAAATCCAACGACGTAAACAAAAATAATACCGAGCGAAGCTCGGTCACCCGACGTTTGTTAAATAAATACGTTCAAATACAAATCGTCGGCGAATCGATCGACTTTTTCCGCGATTAAGGTCCTAAACGTGCGTGATTTACGTACGTAGTCCATTAGTAGTAGGCGACGCATTTGGCGCGCGTTCCGTTCGAGCGTGTCCTTTCGACGATATCTCCACAGTCTATCGTCTCGACGTCCAGGCGCCTGTAATCCTTAATTTCGTTACACGCCTATTATCGCTGTTGTCTGGACGCGGAGACGGTGTAATTCGTTAAATCGAAACGAATAATACAACACAAACGGCGTGTCTACGGCGACGGGTTTTACCGCATGCGGCGTAGTGCCGCCCCGGGCAATTTCCCAATATGTAGTTCCCTAAACGGGACCCGCGTACACAATGGCATATTTATACTCCGTTTTGGATAGCGACTGGTCGATATATATATATATTGTTCGAGTAGAGTCGGCCATTATTTATCGTAGGGGTGTGCGCGACGCACGCACACACGTACACACACCCCCTAATGTCGTAACGCTGTCCGGCCGATTTAAAATATGAGACGTCAGGTAGTGCGTGTACAAAAACGCGTAAACAAAGTCGTAAATTACAGTGGTCTTCGACCGATGTTTGATAACACATCTGCTTCGGAGTTTTCAGAGAATGGGCCACTCTACCCCCCCTCCCCCTTTGGTGTCCATGTTCTTCGTGACAGAACCGTGTTATTATCGCGTACGGGCGCTGTTGTTCGGGCGGTTACGCGTTAGCGGTATTTGTATTCGTAACGCGGACGTCGTTTTTAACGCGTCGAACGAAATCCTACCCAGGGATGGTTGGGGGGGGGGAGAGAGGAAAACGATGCACGCGCTTTAACCGAAAAAACGCGCGACGTTAACGTTTTAAATTGGTCTCCAAAGTCCGGGCGGTACGCTAACGAGACGTTATAGCTACACCGCCGTCCGTAGTGCCGACGCAAAGGTCCCCCGACGAATATCGATTCGTTGCGCGTTACATCCCGAGTGAATTATACGTTTACTGCGCAAAGGCGGGACGCTGCAAACGACGGAAAACGGGGGGACCTTTTGCGATTGAATTAATAAGCCCGGTAGTAATCGTATTCATAAGGACGGCCGTATTGCGACGTCCGGACGAATCGAAATTTCGAGTTTCGCTAAATAAAACGCGCCAACTGAACCGTCGAAATAGCGAACGATTACAAGTTGCGTTCGGGCATAAGTGAAAAATGATTACGATTTTAAACGAAAAAACCCGATTTCATTAAAAATTACGCGGAAAAATTATTTTTCCACCCTGATGTAACGCTGGCACCGAAATGTCAGTGTTACAGTTGTGCCTTCGACTGTACCGTCGGTATAAATATTGGGATAATAAACGAGATTGTTCAGATTCAACGATAGATTATTAATTTACTAATAAGAATAAAATCTAAGATGCTCTGCGATACAATTACGAGTGCTGCGTTTCCCGGTCACTCCTTGACTGACTAATTAACTAACTGCCCGTCGTGGCCGTGTTCGCCTTACGATCGTTTCGCCGTTGGTGTCCGCCGATTTGGCGTATTCCACGAGCCTCGACGCTCCCACGGTCACGCAGGACAGTTCGCACACAATTGCATATGTATCTAATACTCGTATTACAACGACCCGATCGTCAAACGCGTTCTTACGCTTTCCATATTTCTGTCAACCAATTCCTCGTTGAAAAACGTTAGGGAGGTCCCGACCGCTCGGTGGCCCGAATTCGGATTTTTAATGGCCAAAAAGCCATAAGCCGTTACGGATTCACAGGGAGGCACGCGAAACGTCCGACGAAAACATAATTTCCGGGCGAGCGTTACCGACAAGTGGCGCGCGTGATGATATGTTTAAGGATGGCCGAACGGATATCGCCGACGAGTATCGCGTCGGGAAAAACTGTCCGCGTCAACGACGACGGGACGATATAGTTATTTAAAGTTTGTCGCGATTCACGCGTATTCGGGCCCGTGAAAACTAACGGAGCTATCCAATGCGGACGACGAAGTAGTAATATGGTTCCTTAACCGGTGTAATAACTCAAAAATATGGTAGTATGGGACAAGGGGAAGGAAATGCTTAATTACCTATGTGTAGGTAATCAGGCACTGTTGGGCGACGTATTTGAACTCTAGTGAGTTATTACGCAATTATCTTCGGGATCGTAGATACGAAAATTACTTAGGAACTTTAGTATTAAATAGTTAAATCACTTACTTGGCCGATCCTGTTGCTTTGAGTATGTCTTAATAAGAAAAACTTACGAAGTTGATTATGAAGGGAAAAAGGTTGGGACGGTGAGTTTGCTCATACAAATTCACCGACAATGACAATGGCTGCAAAAGTCCCGGTGTAGAGAACGACCCTCGCCCCTTGAAATACCGACTCTTTTGCAATTTTAGTGACTCGTGGTTGGGCTGCATCCGCATACGGCACTGTGTTGAAGCCGAAAATTGTCTGTCCCCCGTGGGGAGACAGACAACTTTCGGTGATCCACCGACTGATTGACTGACCGCCTGACTGACGTAATTTTGGTCTTTTATACCCGAGCTGTCCAGTCGTAATCTTGCGACGTGGTGGTCAGCTCGTATCAAGTTTCTTTGATATTAATGTATTTCCGCGTAATTATTATTTTATCGTTTTCTTTCGATATTTTTTTTTGATTTACTAATGAACACGTATTCGTTTAATTCGTGCCCGTTAGTATGGTGTATTTCTGTAATTGTAATACGCTCTTTTTCGTAAAGGGAATACGCTTATTCTGTATTTGTCACGTGATTGTTATTATGGTCGGTATTTCGAGGAGTTTAGGTTTCGTTCTAACGTTTATTAATGTGCATTTTTTATACATTGTTACGACGAAACGTGTTTATTATTATAATTTTTTTACAATTGCGTTTTTTGTGAATATTGTTAAATTATATCGAAATGCGCGTATACTATTGATTCCCACAGTTTATATGTAAATATCATTACAATATGTTTCGTGGAAATTAATGTGAAAGTTAAACGAATAAACTGTTTTAAAACTAAAAGAAACCATAAATAGTAGTGACATCGCAGGACGGTTAATTTGTTCTTGCACAGTTTTTTATTATAAGTAGATATCATTACACCGGACTGGCGTATTCGTCAACGAAACCGTATTTGTAAACTCGTACAGTGATACCGTAAGAACTTATCGGGCGATTGTGTAGAAGAATAATTTGTTCGCGTACTTTTCGATAAAATCATGTCGTTCTTGAATCGTTGTACTATTTGTTTTATGGCCCTATATATAATATCGGGTGACCGAACTTTGCTCGGTACTATTTTTTTCGAACGCGGATAAAACGACGTTTTCTAAAAACGAAACTTAGCTAGGTCGAGCTCGTTTATGGTCCGGTCAAACAGAAAACGGACTGCCCGCGCGGCCAGGTCGCCGGTCCGTTGATAGTCGAACAGAATGCGGACAAGTTTTGAGCGAACCAGTTTGAAAACCGCACAAAAGTGTACTGCTGGTTATTTTTGATTTTTACTTTTTCACGTTTTCTGTTTTCATATTGCAAAATGTCTAGTAGTTCTGCCGACGAAGAGGAAAGGAGCATCCCTCTGCTCGCCTTAAGTCACGCAAGAAGAAAAAAAAGGAAACGGGTACGCGAAATAAATCAAAAAAGGAAGGCATTCGGGTAGTTTCACCGACTGTGCATTGAGTTCTTTTGAAGACCGATTTTTTTACATATTTTCGAACGTCTAGAGAACAATTTGAAAATTTACATACTCTTTTAGAGAATAAAATATCGAAACAGACCACTAGTCGGAGGAAACCTGTAGGGACAAAGGAAATGTTAGCAATTTGTCCCTACCGACGAGAGAGAATTAACAGAGGACATCATAAATCAAACTTTCAACGCTTTTTCAACCTCTACTCGATTAAGAAAAAGACCAAGTGATATGGCTCATGCTGTACGAAACCATTTTGTACAATTCTTTAATTATTTATGTCAACGATTTATAATATATTACGTTTTACGAACTTATATTTATATTGTATTTATTACAATATTTGTGTTTTATTTTAAAATAATAAATAAAAATAGAATAATGAAACTCGCTTCTTAGATCAAGTTTATGCGCAATATCTGTCCATTTTTTTGTTTTTTTTTTAATCGCATCTTCATAATCTGAATGGTCATACGAATAAACACATTCACGCACAAGATCAATCAATCATTCCGTTTCGTCGGCCATTGTTTTGCTTCGGTGCGCAGTTTTAAACGAAGTACTTCGTTTTAATTTATAGCTTATACACAATATTAAATATTTTCTTCATTTTCTTGTATCAAAACAAATTATTTCGATGTTGTGTTCGATATTGTTGATAAATGTTACGTTCGAGGATATTCTAAAAGTATTGATACGCGTGGGATATTCAGTGTATTGTCTATTATTAGTTTAATCGGAGGTTTCTAAGAATTTCGATTCTAATAATATTATAATTTACTAGTATAGCATAGTAGTAATTTATATTATCTATATTATAATAATAAAATCTATATTTAAAATAATAATATATTTTTTTTATTATGTATACATTTTATTCGAGTCCGCCGCGATCTTTGTGAAAAAATACAATAACCCGTTTGCGGTAGGCCGCTGTCTGTTTAACCAGAATGAGGCATTTAAAATAGAGAGTACACAGTCCGCGGCGGACCGGCGACCTGGCCTCACCTGTTTGACCGCACCTTTAAGGCCGGCCGCACACCAAAAGAGCAAAACTGCTTGAAGCAGACTTAATTAAATTAAATTTTACTTACCACAAAGTGACTAATAATTCGGTGTGATACTCCTTCTGAATTTGGTATCAGTTTTATGAATTTCTTCAGAAATTATATTCAAAATGAAATCGAATGTTTCCGGACTTACTCTCGTAAAATTTTTTAATTTTAGCTCGTCGTTACGTAATTCGCGTAAAAAACGTTTAATTTAATTATTTGTAGTACGTTTTTTATTTAAAGGTTACATACTTTTTCGTTTTTCATTCTTTTCGATATCTAACAACAAAGACCACAAAATCGGGACAATAACTTCGTGTTCGTCGGAAGACACGTTGGTGACTAAATACGATAACACAGTTTTGCAATTTTGGTGCGCGGTCGGCCTAAAACAAATTGTTTTTAATTGACTAAAACAAAAATGACTAACACAGTTTTGCTCTTTTGGTGTGTGGCCGGCCTAAAGGTATTATAGATTAGATAAAATTTGTACCTAATATTGGAATTTAAATACGTTTAAATAAAATCGGTTTTTCATTGCCCGAAAACACGGACAAAACGACGTTTTTTAAAAACGAAACCTAGCTAGATCGATTTATCGCCCTCGAACTAAATTTCGTGAAAATCGTCGGAGTCGTTTCAGGAGATTCAGATTATATATATATATATACGAGAATTGCTCGTTTAAAGGTGTTGGATATATATGTTCGGTCGACCCTTCGTGCGAAAATACAATCGAGCGTGTATCGGCACGTAGAGAATTTGCGCGTCGCCGGCACGCCAAAGAACGAGACGGCGGACTCGTTCGTTTAGGGTTGTCCCGAGTTTTTTGGATATTCTATACGGTACCGTGGTACACGTTGAGGGCGCGGCGTACGCAACCGAATAAGCGCGCGACGCGTTTCCGTTGTCTACGCGCGCGCCGTTTATGCGGCGCGAACGTAACGGCTAGGATTGTGAAAAACCTCGAAGGCAGTTTATCGTACGGGCGCGATTTGAACGGAACATTTTGGACCACCGAAATATGTGGCGATATTTTCGACGGTTCCCCGGGTGTCGTCGGGCAACGACGGAAACGATTTTATTTGAAAACCGCGTGCTCCGTACGGTATAAGTAAACGGTTTTGTTAAACTCTGGCCGACGTGAACGGAACGAGGGACATCTACGGGATCGATGCCGCCGAAGCGCTCGAGCGTATATTTTTTGGATTCCGAACGATACGAATTCGTTTTCCGAGCGTTCGATTTATTTCCGTCTCGTCCGCGAATGTAAACGTGCCGTTTTTAATCGTATTCGTCGATCGCGGTACGTTTCATTTTTTTTTCTTCCGATAACGACGGTTTATCGTCGCTTTCAAATAAAAACGACAAAATACTGCAATCTCGGGTTAACGTCGTTCGCTATCTCTTTTTATTTAATCGAATTTGAATCGTCGGCGATAGCAGAAAAACGGACCGCACCGCGGATGTCGGTTCGAGTGGGACGCTTTTGATTTGATAGGTTTATAATTATTTCGAAAGCGACGATAAACAATCGCGTTCGAAGCTACGAGTAATTCGTCGGAATTAACGGACACGATAAACATCGTTCGAACATCACGCGCGTATCCGTTCGCCGTTATACGTTAAAACGTTTTTCGGACATTTTCCGCTTGTTTTCGGTTTCGCCGCGAGTTGGCGACTCTGGCGCCGAGTCCGGTAATCAGTCAATCGAGCGTTCACGGACGCAAAACGAAACGCGTCGTGTACGTCCACTAACGCTTAAGCCGATTCGAAAACGATTGGCGCGTCTGAAAAGACAACGACCGCCGGCGTTCCGTACGATCCCGAAGCTGCGCCGTTCATATAGCGACGTTCGTTCGTATAGCGACGTCGGTAGTGAATGGTGTCTGTCGTACCGTTATGTTTGTACGCCCGTTCGAATTCGTGAATCGTCGAACGACCGTCCTTTGTGTGCGACCGTCACGCGTTCGCCGGCCATCGCGCTGGCGTGATTTCGCCTTTTTATATTCTCGACCTACCGGCTAATTACGGGCGTTTTTTTCAATTAGCGTTTTACCGTCGGGCTAGCGCTTACGCACGACGCGCGCTACGTACGCCGCGTCGTTCCCTATCCGCCGTTTAGGTTTTATCCGCGTAAAGTAACGTAAACAGGTGTGTTTGATATACCGCCGCGCAATTATCCACCGTACCTCCGCATAAGTAATATTATTCTCGAGGTGTTTGGATCCAAGGTCGATAGCCGCGCGATTCTTCGGCGGCACAATCGTCAATATCGACTTATCGCTTTCGACGCGGCGCTTTTACGAATCGGAAAATCGGCCCAGCCGATCACTACGGTACGCAACGGTGCCGAAACGGTCGACCGGTACAATCGTTCGAAAGACGGAGAACGCGGATATCTAGATATCGTCGATTATAAATTACCAATATTGTTTTATTTTAATAGCGAACTGGCCACAAATACAATACTAAAACATAAACAAAACCACGGTAGTAAAAATATACACAACAATATACTATATAAACTGAGACGAATATAAAAGCTATTGAAATTATAGAAGTAAAACGAACGGACGCGTTTGTTAGGTATTTAGTTTGCACGAAACATATTTTTATAAAACGAAAATAAGCGACTTATTTTACAATTGTTACGTCGATTGGTATACTTAGAAATATTTACTATTATAACGATTAAATGTTTTGGTCAACTTTTTTATGAAAAAAAAAAAAACATTTTGATATATACGATAGACGTCAATCAAAGTTACGAATAATAACGCACGATACGACAATTGATTTAAATAGGATAAAGGATTAAACGAAGCGACAAACCGAATTATCAAAATCGTACAAAGTAATAATGATATACGTACGAAACTGAACATTAAAAATGTGTCCGTAAATCTTTATCGTGAAACGAATTCAACGAAGTCACGTTGTAAGTTAATAAAACGAGCATACACAACTCCCTAGTTCATAGGAAACCAACACGAAAGACCGGAGACGAGAAAAGGAAAATTATTTCGAAATATACGTCGGACGCGTTACACATTTCACGCGGCTAACAAACGAATATTCGTTTGATGGATAGTTTGATGATTAGTTTCGTATATTCGTTTGTTGGCGAATTGACCCGCACTACTCTACGTGCTCGATGTAAAAAAGAAAAGAAAAACGAACGAAAATATTCGAACGGAATATGACGCGTACGTCCGTAATAACGCGCGTTTCGTTCTCCAGCCGATTCCGAATTTCGGGTTTATCGCGTTGGTACACGACCCCAAATACCTATAACGACCACGTTTTAAAACGTGTCCGCCCGTACTAAAACGTTTTCCAAAAGGAATTCACCGACGATAATTAATCAAACGACGCGTCGTTTCACCGGCGACGCGAATTATACAATTTGTAATATTTTTGAAAAAAAAAAAAAAAACGAACGAACGCGACGATAATAATTATTTACAATCTGAAGGTTTTTTTAGATTCCCGGCAACGTAAACGTACGCGTGTGAAATACGTGCATCGTAAATCGCGTTTAATTTACCGAAGGCGTTGGACATTTGAAAAACGACGGTCGTCGGACACCGTTTGAAAATCGTTTCGCCGCCGCTCTCCAATTAGTCGTACGAAACGTTCGGGCCGAGGCGGGTGAAAATCGCCGGACGAGCGTCCAACACACGCGGTATTTGTAGGCCGCGTTCGTTTGTTATTTCTATTTCGGCCGCGTATGTTTAGTCCCGCGCGGGCGGGACGGTTTTTTTGTTTCGTTATCGTATTGTCGGTTTTCGCGGAACGAAAAGTCGCCATTTGAACTCGCGCGCGCGTCGCCGTCGCCACAAACCGCCTGTTTAGCGGCGTACGGTTCGCGCGGTGTCCCCATATACGGGAGGCCGGACAACTTTTGCGCGCCCCGTTCATTACGGTCATCGTCGTCGTCGTAGTGGTTACCACGCGAAGGCCGGGCACCGTAAATACGTCCAGTTCGGTCATTAGCTGTTCCGTCGTTCGGCGGTATTCGGCCATAGAACTCGTCGAAAACGTCGCAATTACGGTTCATTAGGCGTATTCGTGTTTTTCGATTATCTAACGTATTATATCCACAACGCGTTTATTATCTATAATTACGTCACGTACGCCGTTTTTGTAGTTTTAAGGTATAAAATAAACACGACATTGTACGTACGTACGGTACATAAATATCCAAATTAGGAACTAGACTACCGCGGGTCGCGCGAAACTGAAACGTCCTTAAAGGAGAAGAAGAAAACGTCCGCGCTTTTATAGGTCACGGACCTCGGTCGCGGCCAATAGCGAAATAGTTATAGGACGTAGCTCCCCGGAGAACGCGACGAAAATGCGACGCGTTCTCGGCTATTATAATAATATACCGGGGGGGGGTGGAGGGGACACACGACCGGACGGTATAGGCCCGCGACGGGGGGACGTCGTCGTAGCGACCGCGGCGGCCTTACGGAAACCATAAACGGGTTCCGCGTTAGCGTAAAAAACGATATACGCGAACCGTATCGGTTAGTCAGTCACGTACGCGCGTGCTATCCGATTTCCCGAGTTACGGCCGGCGATTGTTTCATCACCGGAATATCGGCGAAAAACCCGGCGCCCGTTTCGAATCACGTTCGCCGACGCCTATGACGCACGAGTCGCTAAAACCGATTCGATTACGATTAAACGACGCCGCCGCCATCGATCGGTCCCGAATTTGTTTATTGACGTTCGTCGACCGTGGCGCGCTTACGAATGAGTAAACAATGAGTAACGCGGTTGCGCGTTGCGCGCGACGCGCCAACCAGTCTCCTCGACTCGCGCCGTAATACTTCGTCGACTTTGTTCGACGGCGTTTCAAATAATTGCCCCTCTCCCCCCCGGGGGGGGGGGCCGCGTGCACGTTACAATTGGAACGAGAGGCTCGCGCTTTATATCGTCGGTTCGTTTCCACCGACGGACAAAGTTTACGAAACGATAGGCCATTTTACGTTTCGACATGTCGGGAGTTTCCGTTTTTGACGGTCGGCTAGTTTCGTCGGTAACGGGTATTTGCCAAAAACGCGTCGGAACGTTTCGACGCCGTAGTTTTATTTACGGTTTATTACGGAGTGGGTTTTTGATATTTCAATCGCGATAGGCCGTGAAAATAAAACGTCGAATGTACCCGACGACGTTCCCCGTCGTAAACAAAACCGTACCCGGCCATTTACGCGTTACGATTCGTTCGCTTTTGCGGAAATTCGGCCGCGCCTAATAACGTGACGGATACACGCGTTTAGTAATTTATTTCGACGTAACGAAGGTTCTCGCCCCCTTGGAGACGGTGTTTTGTTTTTTTCTTTCGGAAATATTATAAAGTCAACAATTTCGGCCCGTTCCGAAACGACACGTAGGCGTGTCGAACGAAACTAGAAATTGTCGAATTGAAAAAATCGACTACATTCGCGGAATGTATCGTCGAGTTCCAAAACCGGTATATTTCGCCGGATTTTCCGGATCGAAAATTTCGGTATTTTACGTAGGCCGTTTGATCGGACCGTCGACACGCTTTAATACGACGGCGGAACAATCGAGTTTGGGTAAATAAGCCGCGGGACGCCGAAATGGGGGCGTTCACGGAACCATACGACAACCGTATGCGTTAAAAGACGAAACAACCGTAAAGCGGAAAACGTACGTGGGTTTTTTTAAGCCCGGTGGGCTTCTAAGCCCTGTAATCTATTACGTACGGTCACGCGTATAATACGACGAATATGGAAATTACGCGTGAATTATGACGCGTCGTTTTCCGCGCTATTGACTTGTTTGCCTAATCGTTGGTCGCGCGCGATAACGGCGGAACGACAAATCGTTTTCGAATGGCGCGAGCCCATATGTTCCCCTTGGTTTTGGCGTAGGTAATCGGCGAAAAAATCGATAAATTCGAAATCGTAATAAAACCGATTACGCACCAACGCAAAAAGTAGATCGTACCCGCGACCGATACCGGGATTACAATAAACGTGGGATCGTTCGTCGAAGTACCGCGCGAGTACTTTGAAAACGCGGCTCAAAATCGAATATGGCCGGTTTCGCTTCGCGTTTTTGTTTTTCTTTAATACGCATTCCGTAATCTTCCCTCACGGTCGAGTGAACTATCTAGAAAACGTCGTATAAAATATCGATATTGAATAAAAAAAAAAAAAAACCGGAAAGGTATGTATCGATCGAACGATCGAAAATGACCGTTCGCGGACAAAACGCCATTTAGCGGCGTCGCTAACGAAACCATAAACGTTCCGTGTTTCGCGCGTAATCGGAAATTACAGTGAACCGGCTCGGGTTCGTCTATCGAACAAACGGCGTCTCGTACGTAACGAAAAATTGAAAATCCCGTAGTTTGTACGCTCGCCGTGTTTACGGGCACGCGCGCAACGATTCGTATTTATTTATTCGACGAGCGCGTTCGTAGCGTTACATTGTGTTTATAGCGCAACAGTAGCGCGATTCGCGGGAGTGTTGTTTACGTTAATTCGTTTTAAATTCCAATAAACGTCTCCGTCTCGTGAGTCATTGCGTGTTTATGTTAAAATACGAACCGAACGGCGTTTTCGAACGTTAGAACGTAAAATACAAATAACGTTTAATAAACCGAGATAATTACCGATACGCGCGCGATTATAGTTGCCGCGGTAATTTTCGAAAAAAATCGTCCGCGTCAATTAATCGAACTACGGCCGTAGATAAGCGACGAAACGGCGATATGACGCGTTAATACTACGCGTATTCCGGAACGGGCGCGCCGACTACGGAATTTAGAGAAACCGGTCGGACGGTATTTTCGGATCGGCGGCGCGGAAGAAACGAACGTTTTCCGCTTCGACGACGCGCCGAACGAACGAACGTGTTCGATGCCCGGGAAAACGTACGGGCATCACGCGTCCCGCTAAAAAACTACCGACCCGTCCGGGCGCCCGACGGCGGTTATCCAGTGATATTTCCAATATCCGGAACCGATGTTAACGTGCGCGCGAATTCCTTACCGCGGCGATTGCCAAACGGGTTGCGCAATCTCGTATTGCGACTGATTTCGCGCGGCGCGAATAATAATAGTCGGCGAAATAAAAAACGTCGTTTAACAACTACTGTCAACCCGACGGCACTACGTTCGCGGACCGAACGATCGGACGAACAAAAAAAAAAAAAAAAACGAAACGTAAAAAGACGCGAAGCGCGTAATTCCTATTAATTAGAACGCGCGAAACGAACGTGTTTTTTTCGTTTACATTTTACAATACCGTGTAACAAGTAACGGGCAGCGGTTAGGCATGTCAATTTAAACAAACGTCGAATACCGGTTATGAAATTAAAGCTAAACGTTTCGGTCGAATCGCGCGAATAAATTACGAATAATACGAATAATACGATTAGTACGACGACGGAAAAAAAACTCGAAATTTATGGATTTCTAGCGATCGATACGAATCGTCGTAGTTTTTTACTCGTAATCGAGCGATAAAACCGGCGGACGGTTGGGTGGGATATATCGGTAACGGTGCCGCCAGTCTCAGAATTTCGGTTTCACGGAGACGCGTTGTTAACGGGAAAGTAATTTTTTCCAAAAACGTATCGGTCGAGTTCGAAATAGTTTATTATCGCGTTACGTCGGCTTAAGTGGACGATTCAAGAGGCCCTTCGGAAACGTAACGAGAGTTTATAATTACGACGGGCACGATAAACGGTTAAATTATACGTAATAAAAAAAAAAAAAAAAAAACTGTTATCGACGTCGTTCCGCCGTTATCTAATTTTTAGTGGCCGATACCGTTCGCGACGTAATTATAAATCGCTCTCGGGGGAACTCGACGTCCGGACGGTTGGCGCAATACGACGGTATATTGTAATACGTTCGGAAAGCAATTTGGACCGAAGGATTTTCGTTCAACCGACTCGTCGACGACGCGTCATAATTTTATCGATTGTTCGGTATGACGCGCGGGCGCGTCGCGAATACAAGCCGGCGGAGGTGTACGTTACGTTCGGTCGAACTTTTGGGGACGCGGCCAACGCGCGTCGACGAAACGAAATACGCGTATACATTTTTTTTTTCGCGCGCGTCTAGGTAGGCGTAATATGTACGAATTTCGTTTTTTTTTTTTATTACCGGTACTCTCGGTGGATTCTATCCCCCGGGCGCGTATGGCCGCGGGTATAATAAAAACCGCCCGTACGACGCGGGAAATCGACGCCCGGGAATCGTTGCGGACGAAGGTCCGTCTTTGTTATTGTCCGGAAACCAATACGGCCGGTCTACCGTAAACTTCCGGACGCGTTTTCGGCCCCGAACGGCGACCGCGAATTACGCGGAGTTCGGCGCGTTTAATTTTCACGACGCCGTCGTCGCGATAGTTGCTATCGTTCTCGCCGGTTGCGGCGAAACGAACAATACGACGACGCCGAACCACTTTCGGATTTCGAAAGTAAAACCCGTTTAGCTCCGCAACACGGTCGGCACGGCGACGGCCGAGTCTCGACGCCCGTGTGGAATACCGTTTCCGCCGCCGCTGCTCACTGCTGGTAGGAGGTCACCTCACGCGACGAAATATGTCGAACCCTCCCGCGGTTGTGCGTCACTCGGGGGGGCGGGGGCGGGGGACCGGGACCGTACAGACGCGTCGCGTTACGGCGCAATAATAAACTTAATAATAACGACGGACTCGTAAAATCTTAGTTTGTTTATAAATAATCGCGGCGGTCGTGTTCGGTAAACGCCGCCGATCGGCGTTTAAAATAGAAAAAGGGGAAAAAAAAAGCGGACTCCCGGACCGCGTTTACGGCCGTTGTTATATTTAATATTCACGTTTTCTGGTCGCCGCCGCGGGCACGGCCGTAAAACGCGATCGGCGGACGTGGGAGACGGTGTACAGTCAGTACCCCGGGGTCGTTTTACCATTGTCGGGCGAATGCGAACGCGTTCGGTTCGTTACCGGCGCGACTAATTGTCCGTCGGCGACGTTGTCGATAAACGCGCGCGGGACGGAAACGTACGCTCACGCGCGTGTCCGCGGATACGAGCGTACGAAAAACGAAAACAACGACCGTGACGGGTGGGAACTATCGAAAAACGACCGGACGGCGCAGGAATGCGAAACCCGTCGCGCCGCCGTATCGGTTCTCCGAGCGACGCGCGTTCGTACGTGAAGATAAACACGCGCGCGCGCGGAGACAGAAAAACGTTAAGTACACACTCGTGTACGTACGTGTCGCCGCCGCCGATTACGGGTAATGGGGAAACGAACGAATCAGTCGGGCACCTGTCTGGATTACGGACATACCGGAATGGCGGCGGGCCGAATAACGAAAAACCTGAGTCGTGTAGCGCCGTCACCGGTTGCGATAAATATCGTACGACTTTTGTCTCCGCGATTATCCGACAACGGCTCGTCCTTCCGCGTGTTCTACGGGCGTAGTAAAACGTTTTCGACCTCGTTTTTCGGCGTTTCGCGCCAGCCACTTTCGACACCGACTACCGTCCCCCACACGGACGTCAAATAACCGCCCGGTCTAGAATACGGTTTTTAAACGTTTCCGGCATTCCTAGCTTGTCGGCGGTGTTCTTTAACGCGTCTACGGTTGGATTCGTCGACGAAATTCGACACGAATTTGTCACGTCGCTTTCAAACGTTCGCTCCGAACCGGAGAACGTTTTACGAACCGATTGTTATTTATTTCGAGACGCGCTCTGCAGTGGTAGGATTTTAGCTCGTTGTTACGCTCGCCGAGGTTACATCGACGGTGATTAATGGAAACGGACGCGGACGTTTTTCTCAGTTAATTACGTGCACAAATATACGGCCTGTGTGCGGCGCGTGTAGGTACGTAAATATTGAAGTTGCGCGTCCTCGGGTATGACGACGACAACGTGACAAAAAAATGATTTATTTTTTCGAAAACAGTTTTTACGGTTTCCGAACCGATTTCGGCGAAAACGTAACGATATAACGCGAACGTTCTAGTCGTTTTACATTGTTGGCAACGCCAGCAATCGTAAACACCGTCGCGGGTACGTAGAATTCGTTTCGTCCTACTTCGGACCGTTTAGGCGCGATTGTATATACGTAACGCGCGTGTTCCGCGGTAGTCGTACGACTCGTCAGGTATCGCGTACGCCCGATAGTGTTCACGTTAAAATAGTAAAAATAAAAACTTTCGCGTCCTCCCATCCCGGGTGGGGGTGGGTGGTTACCGACGGAACCGAGAACGAGTCGAAACTAGCGGAGTTCACCTTTTTGAATTGTCGAGCTGTAATTATTAGTAGAAACTAAGCAAACATATTAGCAAACTTTACAGTACTTCTTTTTCGGGAATCGTCGTTTTTCGACTTATTTCGTTATCGTCGCCGTTTACCGGAGCGAACAAACGAACACTCCCACACACGCCGGAATTGTACACCGAGCACTCCCGTTCAATAGCCGGCCACGGTATTACGCGTGGGAGACACCCGACGTTCGTAACCGCGGAATTGGCTGTCCGTACGCGTAGAATAACGTGCGCTCGGAGAACGTAACGTGCAGTATATTTCGCGTGTTTAACGACGGTTTGGTAGGGTTTACCGAAACGTCGGTAATACGCGAGAGGGTCGGGGCTTTCACGGTCTCGGGTCGGACCGGCGCGATAGAAAACTGATCCACCGTGTTCCGTAGTCGGGAAATCGGGCGGGCCCGAGCGAAGCTTCACTCTACTCGTTTCCGTCGGACCACCGTGGGGGTACCCACGCGCCGAATATCGTTCGCGGGTCGGCTCCCGGTGTGTCCCGTTCGTTGCGCGTCCGTGTGTCGCGGGACCGTTCGTTTATAACCGCCGCCCGAGCTTTTCCCGGGCGACAACGGCGGCCTTGGGCCATCGACGTACACGATAAAGGCCAAACACGGACCGTTGATGGGAGACCGACGCGGGACAAATAGCGGACGTTCGTTACACTAACCGGCCGAGTGTGTAAGTCGGCGGCGTTTTCGACGAAACGAATTATTAAGCAACGCGCGCGCGCGCGGTCGTTCGCCATGAATCACGCGCCGCGCAACCGGCACGGGCGGCGGCCATGAGTCATACGCGTGGCCCACACCGTCACCCTACCATTCCCCGGACCCACACACACCCCGTCCGCGGTCCACACTTGCTCGTCCGCCCCGCCGCGGCCTTACCGCTCGACCACCCGTCCACCCGTCCCCCTTGAACCACCGACACCCCACCAAAGTGCCACACACCGAACCGACGGCGGCCACGCGCGCGCGCGCGCGTGTGCACGCATACGCACACACGGGCAAACGTATCGCGTACGCCGTGCCGCGCTGTCCAACGTGGCCCGTCGTTGTTTCCGTCTGTCGTCGTCGTCGTCGTCGTCCGCCGCCGCGCCTCTCTTACTTCGCCGCCGACAATTCTACTAGCGCGTAATACACTCGCGTCGGTCCCGTCGTGTGTTTTATCGTCGACGACAGCCACGCACGTGAAAATGTCGAAAGTGTCGAATTTCGTGAACGCCATCAACGGGAACGTCGCCGACGACGAGCTCAAGGAACATTTCTCCAAGGTAACAAAAAAAAAACGATCGGTCGTCGCGTTTTCAATCGTCCGCAATATTGTCCAGTATGGTCGCCAACGTTCGGCCGGGCGGTGACCAAAAATCGATAGGGGACCGTTCGTTACGGCCGCCGGCGGTTCGAATTGGCGGCGCGTAGTCGACAAATTCGCCGGCGCGACCAGCCGAAAATTACGCGAAACGGGCCCTCCGCCGGGGATCCGTTGTTCGGTTTCGTCACGAACGACGATCCGCGATCGCGTCGCGAAATTGTTTTCGGTCCACGGACGACGACATTGAACCGCGTTAGCGTTACCAAAGTACGGCGTCTTTGTTCCGGTGGTACCCTTGGAATCGTTATTACGGCCGCCGTAGATTGTCGTCCGCCATTACGCGCGGCCGCTCGTGCTCGTCGCGCGCGCGCGCCGTTTAGAAAGTTTTCGTTCGCACCTGCTTGCTTACGACGTACGCGTATTATTACGTTTTATATATTCGATTCGTCCGTAACCGACGCGAGGAGGCGACTTCGTTTTCACCCGTCTCTCTCTACTAAAGGAACGAACGTCGCCTATTCAAATACTCGCGATATGTTTACTCGGAATATATATATATATGTATTCGAAACGAAAAACAGAAAATGGTCCGTTCAGAAAAATTCGATTATCGGGTCCGTACAATTTTCGTCGCTCGTTTTCGCGCGTATTTACGCGATACGCTTTCAACACCGGCCAACCGACACAGTTTTCCAATTAACCGCCGGCTTTTTCGTTTGTCCCATAATTTAGGCGAAACCGAACCGGTAGACGTTGGTGTTACGGATGTATCGAACGTCGTCCGATAATTTCGATTTTTACTCCGAGCTTCCTCGGGTCGTATCCATAAATTATAATTACGGTTTTCACGGCGTTTTAACCGTCACGACGCGTAACGGAACGCCTTCGGTACGTACCCGGGTATTGTGGCCTTATAATAATCGCGGCCTTTTCGGCCGCCGTACGTTCGGCGTTCAAATAGCTCGAAACACACGAAAATCCGTTTTCGGTCGACTCTCGAACTTTTCCTACGTCGCTAAATCGGAACGCCGGTTCTCCATATTATACGTACGTCGTATCCACGGTATTTGAAAAATATCTTCGTTAAATATTCTGTTACAGATCGATAAAAATGGAAACGGAACTATCGAACTTTCGGAATTACAAGAAGCCTTGGACCTATGTGGCTTCAAGCTGCCCGCGTGGAAAGTCCGCAAAATGATCGAAGATTACGATAATAAAACGACCCAAACAAAAGGGAAACTCGTATTTTCCGAATTTAAAAAGGTCCGTGGTTTTGCACGACGATTTACCGGCCGACGTTTACCGGCAACGAAAAATGTGTTCTTATTTTTCAGCTATGTTCGGATTTGAAAGCCGGGGAAGTGGCCAGCTCGTTTAAACAAGTCGTTTCCAAAAAGGAGAATTTAGAAACGTTGGGCGGTATGTCTGACGCGTCCAGCGAAGGGACGACGCATTCCGTAAGACTGGAAGAGCAGTTGGCATTTTCCGATTGGATCAATAGCAACCTGAGCGCCGATCCTGACCTGAAGCATTTGCTTCCAATCGCGTCCGAAGGGAAAAATCTGTACGAAAAGGTTAAAGACGGAATCTTACTCTGGTAAAGGCGAATTTTTGTTTTTTTTTTATTTTTGTTTCCGTAGACTACGGACGCTTGCGCGTAATATCATTTGTTTCGATCGTCGTTTGGTTTTTTAGCAAAGTTATCAATCATTCGTGTCCGGATACGATCGACGAGAGGGCGATCAACAAAGAAACAAACAAAAGCAATCTCACCGTTTACAAAAAGTTGGAAAATCTGACGCTGGCGCTGGTTTCCAGTCAATCGATCGGTTGCAATATCGTCAATATTGACGCGCACGACCTTGCCAAAGGCAAACCACATTTGGTTCTCGGTTTACTGTGGCAAATTATTCGGGTAACTATCGTTAGCTAATATTGTTCGGGGGACGTTCGAATTTCACAGTTTCCGTTTTTTTTTTTTTTTTTTGATCCGGATTGATATTTTTAGATCGGATTGTTCAATCAAATCACTCTCGAAAACTGTCCCGGACTAGCTACGCTGTTGCAAAACGGCGAGAAAATCGAGGAACTCATCAAACTGTCGCCGGAAGCCATTCTGTTGCGCTGGGTGAACTTCCATTTGAATCGCGCCGGAGTTTCGAGGTAGACGGACGGGTGGTTTAATTTATTGATTACGAACGGCGGGATTTTCGTTAACGTGTTTTTCGCGTTGCAGACAATGCCATAATTTCCAGAACGATATAACCGATTCAGAAATATACACGTACCTCATGAAGCAGATCGCGCCGAACGATTCCGACGTCGACATGTGCGCGTTAATGGTAAATGTTTTCGGTACATTATCGGGTCGTAGTTAGTCGGCGAACGGGGGACGAATGAGGAATTCGATCCACGTGTCGGACGGGATTTCGGCCGTTCTCTAGTCGACGTTAATGACGTTTATGTATGTACAACTCAGGAACCGGATTTAAACAGAAGAGCGGAACTGATGTTGCAACAAGCGGCTAAATTGGGTTGCCGTAGCTTCGTTACGCCGAACGACGTGGTGAACGGCGTGTACAAACTGAATCTGGCGTTCGTGGCGAACTTGTTCAACAACCATCCCGGATTGGACGAGCCCGAAGGGGAAATCATTGGGCTGGAATCGATCGAGGAAACGAGAGAGGAAAAAAGTTAGTTGCAGGGACGGACGTCCCTTTTATATCGCCCGGCGTGTATTAATTAATCACTCCGTGTTATATAGCGTACAGGAACTGGATGAATTCGATGGGCGTCGCGCCACACGTTAATTGGCTGTACTCGGACTTGGCCGACGGTCTGATCATTTTCCAGTTGTACGACATTATCAAACCGGGTATCGTAAATTGGACGAAGGTGCACAGGTAACGGACGAACGATAATTCGAAATTCGCGTACCGCGTGCGATCAGACAATATGCGTGTTCGCGAACTGTTTCAGGAAATTTTCGAAACTTCGGATGTTCATGGAGAAATTGGAAAATTGCAATTACGCCGTGGAGTTGGGCCGTCAGCTGAAGTTCTCGTTGGTCGGTATCGCCGGACAGGATTTGAACGACGGAAACGCCACCCTTACGTTGGGTTAGAAACGCTACTAATTCGAGATTTTCGTTAAAGCCATTCTCGTCGTTTGTTTTCCCGATTCGATAATTGTAATAATTAATATTCGCCGTTACTGTCCATATAGCTTTAATTTGGCAACTGATGAGGGCGTACACGTTGTCGGTTTTAACGCAACTCGCCAAGACTGGCAGCCCGATGGTAGAAAAGGAAATCGTAACCTGGGTGAACAACAAATTGCGAAGCGCCAACAAACCGTCGACGTTAAAAGGGTTCCAAGATCAGGCGTTGGCGGATGGCAGGATCGTCGTCGATTTGATCGACGCGATAAAACCGGGCACCATCAATTACGATATAATTAAAGAGGGCGGCGATAAAGAGGTAACGTCGTTTATCCAACACGCCCCGTCGGGTCGCGAATTAATATATGCCGGCATTTTGGGTCGTAGGATAATTTGGCGAACGCCAAGTACGCGATATCGATGGCGAGGAAAACCGGAGCCAGGGTGTACGCTTTACCGGAAGACATCACCGAAGTTAAACCGAAAATGGTGATGACACTCTTCGCGTGTCTTATGGCTATCGATTACGTTCCTTTCACCGGCAAATCCGAGTCATAACCGCAAAAAAAATATCCATTATTTCTTAGACATTATTACCGTCATTGCCAATTTTTTTTTTTTTATATCGATTTGTGAGTACGATTATTCAGGAATTTTTGTATAAATTATTTTACGTTGAACAATTTCTTATTTTATAAAAAAAAAAAATCATCTACAAACTTATAACGTATTGGCTGTGGATGAGTTTGATGTACGATATCTTTTTGTTACTATCGATTTTTTTTTATATATTTATATACATAATTTATTTATATAATATTAAGTTACTTGAAATTAACTTTTATCGTACGGACGTATAATTAAAAAGACATCGGCGTGTGTTTTAAGTGTAACGCTCCAAAGCTTCGGTTACCGACATTTATTTTTTGATACTTTTCTCTCGGCCAACAGATTTGTTTTGTTTTCTTCGTTTCCCCTCCTCGGTTCGATTGTCGAATTCGAAAATATAAAACCGTAACCGGAAATTAGTAGCGGAAGACTGATTGTACAAGTTCATTTTGGCGTCTGTGCCAAAATAACGCGTAAACGAAATTCGAAATTAAGTCACCACCGTATGATTAAGATTATCGATAACGATCGCCGTTGTATTGTTCGGCGGAAACTTTTGATTGTACGTTACGAAATTATAACTAACATATGATTATTCGAAATACACTCGTGTACTTAAAAAAAACGTTGTCCGTTTGATTATCCGTAGTTTCCGGGTTGTAACGAAACGTGGTCGATTTACCTACACCTAATCGCCGCGATTAAATTACGTACGGATTTTACGTAACGTGAATTTCGTTTGGCTGACCAAAATTTGGGGAACGATTATTTCCGTCTAATCGGCGAATCCGTCGTCACGTTTCGTCCGGTCCCGTATTTTCGCGGAATAACGATCGACGTAAACGTACGTTTCAATAATATCGCGACGAATACGCGGACGGTAGTACGAATGTCGTTTTGTTCTAACGCATATTCCCCCTCCCCCAGCCATTCGCCGACGGTCGTACCAAGTCGAATTCGCGCCAGCCCGGCCCTCCGATCATCGAAATTAGCGTGGCCGACCGTAGCGCTTGTGAGTTACGCTTGGCCGTTGTTCGCCGTTCAGTCGCTGCCCGTTTCCCTCTTCGAGTCGAATTGTTCGAAATATTTCCCCCCCCCCTCACCCCCGAAACGGTCGTCGGAGTTTATTCGAAACGATTTGTATTTAGTATTCGCTTTGCGTAAACGTCCGGGAATCGACAGGTGGGTCGAAACGAAAAATCGCACATTCTCTGTCCGACGGGAACGTATACGATGGAAACCCGAATAAGTCGAATAAGCCGACGAGGGGTCGCGGTTAGAAATTAACCGTCGACGAAAAACGACGTAACCTAACCGGCCGACTTTCGGGTTAAAACGGGACAAAATTATCGTCTCGTCGCGGACTCGAACGCGACGGGTTGCACGATTAGCGTAACGCGCGAATAATATTGTCGTCCGCGCGCAAAATGTACGCCGAATCGGACGCGTTTGGTATTCAACGGAAACGACGTTCGTGTTCGGCCGGCCGTCCGACGATAGTCGGAACCGGTTAGATAACGTCAAAACGTTTTATGATAACAACTTTTGAAACAGTAAATTCACGGTGGGCGTTTCGACGGGGGATCTCGGTAATAATCGGTTTACGGGCTTCCGGGGAGCGGGACG
Source organism: Geopemphigus sp. TES_GeoC_2020 (assembly GCA_025469175.1). NCBI lineage: Eukaryota > Metazoa > Arthropoda > Insecta > Hemiptera > Aphididae > Geopemphigus > Geopemphigus sp. TES_GeoC_2020. The sequence continues at coordinate 26,422 of JAIPRN010001853.1, forward strand.
TTGTTTCGATTAACTTTGAATTCGACGAGAACGACTATTGCGACATTTTCGGCAAATCCGCTCGGAACTTCTCCGGCCATACTCGATAAATTTTATCGAAATACTAGCGTCCCGAATTCGAACACCGAACGTCGTGACGGACGGTTGTTTTTTTCACTCCGATAACTTTGTCGGTTCGCTAGCTTTGTGTAGGTACGTCTTGCGCCAATCGGCGGCGGTCGTTCGTCGTCGTCGTCATAGTTTAACACGTTTAATCCGTACTCGATCGACACGATTGTGATTCATCTACTAAGTATTTATCTGGGTCAACGTGATTCGGTATTGAAACCGTACCTACGTATCGTCTTATCTTCAAACGTTCCGAAATAATAATATTTGTTCGACGATTATTTAAAAGAATTCCGTTAATCTTCGTCTCGTTATTCGTACGAATTCCGTTCGTTCGTACTTATCGTCGCTGTATCGTCATCCGGTGTCCGAATAACATTGGCCTATGGACATTGAACGGCGCTTCGCCTAAGTATTTAACGGTACTTACAAACGAACGTTCGCGTATTTACTATAAAGCCGTGAAATACGCGACCGTATTTCGGTACGCAAAATGGACACGAGTGTCGAACAACTCCAGGTGGTTCTGTCGAACCCGAGACAACGGTAACAGAACAAATAAAAATTCGTCCTAACGCGCGTACGGCACAAAAAGCGTGGGCGTGTAAACCGTTACACGTCGTCAGCCGAACACCGAAAGGGCAATTGTCGTATTTTTCCCCTGCCCGTGAAATGGCGAAAGTCCGCGGGAATTTCCTCGAAAACCCGAAACATCGGGCGGACGAGAAACAAAATGGTTGCGCTTACGCGTTACGGTCGCAATCGGCAGCCGACTGTGGCGCTCGATAACCCATAACGATCTGGTCGCGGGTCGTGCTACAACGATACCCAAACATCCGCGCGACCAACGCGAAATTTCGAATTTCGTGAACAAACATTCCGGTCGTCCGTATGGAAAAATCACGGAATCGTCTCGCGTTCAACGCACGATAACTCGCGGAATCGTCCGAAATGTCGGCGACGTAAAATCACCCATCGCTGAGCGCCGAGTATACGCGCAAGAGCGCGCGTCGTTTTTACGAATGTTTTTCGTCCGGCGTGGACGTTTGTCCGTAAGACGATCGCTCCATACGCGCGCCTGGGCCACTCGTTTAGAGTGATTAATTCGTACGAGTACGTCGAGACGTTCGACCGTTCATACGAATTCTATTCCGACCCCGATTTTCGGCGTACTCGAGTGAAACGACATGGTCGCGTTTCCGTTTTTCGGAACTTGGCGCAGTTAGTCATAAATATAAGCGACACGTCCCCGCGATACAGCCCACTCCATTCCGGACGGCCGGCAGTCGTCGTAAAACCAAAACGCGCCCGGGATGGTGCGGATTTTGTCCGCCGATCGATCGAAAAAACGCGTACGGCGTATCGGCGGGTAAAATTGTTCCGTATTCGAACGGTAGGCGGACGTTAGGGCCCGGGCGAACGCCATGAATTATGTCACCAACGACGGGCGGACGTTTTATTTATCGGCCGTTCGTTTTCCAAAAAAAAAAAAACAAAAAAATCGCGCGCGCGCTTGTTCGTTTATCTCGAAACTCGCGTATGACGGACAATAACCATACGTTCCGTAAAAACGAACGATTAAACGCCCACCGAAGACGGTTTTCGTCACGTTTTTGACGACGAAAAAGCGACCCGAAATACGCTATTTATAGCCACGAACCAACGCACGGGGCTCGGCGGCGTACACGCGAAACGACAATGGAAACGCATCGGGACGATATCAGTTCGTCAATAACCTTTCGATATGTCCAACGCGCGCGTTATCGAAACGTTACGGTTACGGTTCGATCATTTGACGCGATTTCGATCTAATCCGCTACGTTCGAACGTATTAGTTAAACGCGTCAAACGTTCGTCTTAGTCCGTGCCGAGCGTTTAATACTCTCGGGACGCGCGTTGTCCGTACTTCCGAAACGGTTTTACGGCGAACTTTACCAAGAGCACGCACGACCGACACAACGTAATACGTTCGGCGTATAGTCGCGCCAACTACGGGTAGTACGTCCCGTGTACGGGTCCGTTTTTTCACGAAATCGTTTTTACCGGTATCGTATTTTTCGGTTCACTTCGTTCATATAACCACTCATATACGTAAACAGTATTCGAATTCTCTCTGTTTTTGAATAGTTCACCGAAGGACTTTGACGTAAGTAAAAACGTAAAGTAATAATTATTACGGTCCTATTGCGCGGTTCGTAGTGTTATTGACATAATTGTATTCGTTCTACGAAGACCGCTCGTGTTTGTAAATAAACAATTTCGGTCGACGAAGGGAAACGCAGAGACATTCCGTTTATTCGCGTAAATCAATCGGCGCTCGTTCGTTTCGCGGAATAATTTACGGGAAATACGGCGGCTGGTCTTCGGTACTGGCGTTAGTCGTTTGTAGGAAGAATTAGGCGCGCCGCCGTTACGGTATTAATCGTTTTCGATTAACGTCGAAAGTCGAACGTATTTTTTCATTTCCCCGCCCCCCCTCCCCGATCCCGGTCCTTGGAAATATCGCGGGTACTTCGCGACAATTCCATTGGCCACCACCGGCCCGATTCGTGTAGTTTTAAAAATAGTCGAATACGCACGTACGATTTCGCGCGTCGCTTGCTCCGCGTACGTTCGCACGTTTTTACGAAACACGGCGTTTTATCGGATACGATTGTCGTTAACGGAACAGCGCTTATTGTATTACGGGCACGAATCGATTTCCCGCTATCTCGGGGAGCGCGCGGCGCACGCCGCTGACGAACGGCGAACCCGACGGCGGGGCACGCGACAATTGATAAATCCGTAAGCGGCCGGTTTATCCCGGCCGTAATATTCCGCGCCGAGGTCGGGCGTATTGAACGCGCGCGGCGAACTGTCTCGTACGACGAGCGTTCAAACGCGCGACGTTCCGTCACCACGGTTAGTTGACCCGGGGAGATGGGCCGTTAAGTACTATAGAAATTGGCGTCGAACTAGCGCGACGACGCCTTTTCTCGAAAGCCACCGTACCGGTGTAGAAGAACGTCCGCGACGTATAGAGAACGTTTTAAACGGACCGTCTGTTTTACGATTTTCGACGACGATAACGACGGCGGGTTCTGTTCGTAATCGGATACGGCGATATCGAGCGCGGTACACCGTACCGTTCGTCGCCGACAAATTCCGCCCCGGGACATTTCGCGTCCGTTTTCCTAGGCGATCGTTTTACCTAACGGTTTAATACTCGACGACGACCCGTACGTTGCCAACTCGAACCGGACGAAACGTTTTAACGCGCGTAGGCGATATTACCATTCGAACCACCGTCGTCGTCGTCGTCGTCGTCGTCGCCGCGACAAAGCCGACACCGAATAATTAACCGATCCCCGGTCGTCGACGGTGGTCACGACCGTTCCGAAAACGGTTCGTCACAAGTCGACCCCGACTACGGTACAGGCCAACGGTAACCAGCCGGGGGGGGGAGGGGCTGGAATGCTTAACCGCGGTCGGGTTAGACGATCGTTTTCGGAGTAGAACGTTTTCAAAGACGCGCGTCACCGGATACGTACGAAGTCGTTTACGGTTGTGCGCTCACCCAGTCACCGGTCTTTCGCGTTCCGCGGGCTCGACGAACGAAACGCGAAATGGTCCCCCGTCGTCACGGGCCTTTTCGCTACCGTAATCGAATAAAAGTTGAAAAGTTATCGAATCGTGGCGCGTTAACATACGCGTATCGGACGGTTGAACGGTGAGACTCGGCCGGCCATCCGACCAGAGAGTCCGCCGGGACGGGGTAATCAAACGCGAACCGTAACGGCCGCCAACATCCGCGGTGGGATTTCAATCCGAGGTATTTTTGTCCATTTTTACTCGACTCGACAAAGACCGAGTAAACGAAATGTCCTCGAATTGAATCGGTTGATGGGGTGGGGAAAGGTGGGAACGACGTTCGAACAGTTTTCTTCTTCTTCGCCCAATTTTCCCAGCTATTCGGCCACCTAGGTCCTCAACTTCCACTTGACCCGATCTCCCACATCATTTACGCACACCAGCAGTCCTCGTATCACACTCCCGTTACGTTCACAACCTTGTTCTTATTTGGTCCCCGCTCGCTCTTCTTCCTTCCACGCTCATAACCGTTCTCACTGCTTTCGAATTCTCGCAACGTCGGAACGAACGGCTCGTGTGGTTACACGCGCGTCTTTACCGATACCAACCGACCTCGGCGTATTAGTTGTATTTAGGTACGTGTACGTGAAACGGAAATAAATAAACGTGTTCCGGGCCGTCGAATTACAGGGTGGGACGAACGCGGCCGACGTAACGCTGGTGCGGTACGACACCGACCGGCGTCGAGAATTCGTTCCTTGGAAAGTGACGGAAACGACGGCCGGGGCATTCGCGGTCGCGGCGTGTTTAGGACGTTTAGGTTCGTTTTCCGTTCGCGCGCCGAAAACGGTTCGTGAACGAACGTAGAACGACGGTCGTTTCATTTTCGTGTTTCAACGCTGATTCGGTATATTGGTCCGGGATATTATCGTTGGGAAACGACAACGGCGACGATAAATTAGGCGAACCGCCGCCGGTTTCTTAAAACCTCCGACGCGCGATACAAACGACGGTTTCGGTACTTTTTTTTTTTTAGAAATGACGTCACGCTCTAGCGACGTCTGAGAATATCGCCGCGATATCTTTCGCTAGTAAATATAAGTAATATTTTTTTGACGAGGCGCGGAGACGAGTTTTAAGTCCGCGGTATAATTAACGTTCGCGGAATACGTGTGTACGTACCGGGGTCACGTTTTCGTCCGTATACAACTACAAATATATATGTGGTGTACGCGTACGTTTCCGTCCGTGGTCCCGAACGCGGTAATTTATTAAGAGACTCGTAGGTTTTTTTTAAAACTTTCTAACAACAAACATGTCCGACTGTCCACGAATGCTCCTTGGCGTGTCGGCGACCAATAAAAATAATAATAACGAACTCGACGGTCCAACGATAACAACGCTCGCGTCCTAACGGCAAACTCCATGGGAATGCCCTCGTCCGGTCTCGTCCGTTTATTACGACAAAACGAAAGACTAGCCTCCGTTTCGACACCCAAATAACCATCCCACCCCGTCGTCTAAAGCGAAAGTAGCGGCCACGCGATCTTCCGCCTAGAAACAATATCCGAACCGTATAAACGCGTAATTTAGCGTCGATCTCTTCTTTCACGGTGTCACGTTTCGTACGTCGTATTTACAATACGTACACGGATCGTAAATGTTTTCTACTTTTCGAAGGAAACCTCCACCCTCGGAAAGTGAAAACCGCATTTTATCTCGCGACGGCGCTGTTCGTTATTAATAAACCAATACTCGATCGTGGAAACGTTTTTTAAAAACTTGGAGGCGGTCGGAATAGTAGCCGATATTTTCGTCGCGAAAATCGCGTTTAATACAGACAGTACTTACATCTACGCGCCGTCGCGAACGCTGGTTATTGTTTCGGGCGACCACCGAGCGTGTTTGGGCCACACATACGCACGCGGAAATCGTATAGCCGAAAAGAAATCTGCGGAAGGCCGTTCGACGAATAACGGCTTCGACTGACGCGAACGTCGGTGACTACGGCGTGTTTGTTCGTTTTTGCGTACATAGGCGTTGAGACGCGCGATAAACGAAATTACACGCGTGCCGCCCCAAACGATAACCACCGTTCGTTCCCGGATTCTCTTACTCCGGCTAGTTTCACCGAAAACCGTTCGCGTAAAAAGTGCCGCCGTTTCGACGCTTAAACCAGAAACGCCGGCCGCGCGTTCCGACGGCGCTCGTTTGTATATTTTTTCCCCGTTCGTCCAACCGTCTTGGACGTTTTAATAACGCGCGCGTTATTTACGCCTATCCGCGGGACGCGACGATTTTACACGCGCCATAACCACCGGTGACTGTCTGTAGTTCACGATTATACACCCGGCCACGGACGTACGTACGCGTCCCGTATAATTAGCGTATATATGGGCGCGTCCCTTATTTTCGTCGAACATATCCCGCGGCGTACGAACCGTAAACGCCGTAAGCCATTCGGAACATCTGCCGCGTACCGAGCGCGACGCGCGCGTGTTTTTCCTACCGCCGAACGTACAATTAAACGTCCGTCCCTTCTGTTCCACACCGTTATCTTCGCCCGTCCCGTTTCCATTCGGCCGTCGGCGTTTCGTTCGTCTCGCGGCGGCTTTTGCCCGGACGTTCGGGCATCAGCCGTTTGTGTTTGTGCGGACGTCGCGCCGGGTGCTCGGGCTCCAATTCGCCTAACCGCCGAATCCCGTCCTCGAATTGGCCGTGTGTTGGACACGTCGTGGCTACACAGTAGTCCGTAAGTGAACGACCACCGGCGGAGTCGTCGGTTAACGCGTTTAACGTTCCGGGCAAACCGTTTTTATAATTCGTTCAATCGTCCACGGTGCCGTTCGTTGTTTCCTCTCTCCTCCCCTCCACCGGTCACCGGTGTGTTCACCCGCGAACAAATTGTCGTCGTAGTAAACCCTCGACACCTACGGATTGTACGGCGAACACGTATACCGCGTGAAACGATCGTTTCTTTGTTTTCTACTCGCGAGTGTGCTCGCCGCTTTCCGTTAAAAACGGTCGGAAACGGTACCGGACTCCCTTACATACGGTAATGCTCACGCTTCGTCGCTTGTTCGCGAAACGTAAAACTGTAACGACGCCCCGGTCTCCGTATTCGCCGGACCCGCGCGATATTTTTCTATTTCGACGAAAATAAAGAGCACCTTAAAGGGCCGTCGTTTTACGAGCGCGGATGACGTTAAAAGCGCGTCGCTGAAAGTGCTGAAAAGGCTGTCCCGAAGATCGAGCTCGAAAAGTGTTTCGTGAATTGGAAGTAGCGCTGTATCTAACGGGGACTATTTCGGAGTAGACGAATATTTTTTTTTTCCCCCCGTTAACCTTTGAACGCGCCTCGTTTGGCGTTTCCGACGTGACCGGCACAACGACGTTCTTCACGTTACCGGCGTTCGCCTCGGCCTTTGCCAACGTTAAACGGTTTTAATTGTACGAAAAAACGGCGGCGAAAATGATGACGATTACACACGGGCGTTGTTCGCGTCGTGCACGTTTGTGGGGCCCGTTCCCGAAACGTTTTCTCTTTGGTTCGCGTTTTTCGATTTTTCCCCGGGTAAGTAAAGCGGAACCGCCCGAAAACGACGACGACCACGAAAATCCCGGTTGAATTGTATTGGTTACGACGGTGGTTAGAGCGCCGAAGTTTTCGTATTACACCCGACCATACGCTGTGGGCCGGTTAATACGATAATTTGTCGGTTCGAAACAACCCGACGAATTCTCCGGCACACGTTCGGCCGATTTTCCCGATCGCGAGTTTTTGAACGCCATGCTTTTCCTAGCTACTTAAAGCGTACCCGCGCGCCTAAACGGGCGACGTGATTTCCACGGGTGTCCCGTGGACGAGTCCCCCGCCCGAGGAACGGCCGCAAATGCAGGACGGGTCGTAAGTCGGTGTTTTTTTTGTTTTGTTGGCGACCGACCCGTTTTTCGTTCACGAATTCGACGATCGTTCGCGCGGAAAGCTCGGCGGCCCTTTTTAAATTCTATACGACGAACTCGGGCGCGGACACGGTTGAGGACAACTCGCCGCGGACACTTTAAAACGCCGAACCGGTTTGTTTTGTTTGTTCAGCGTTGTATCCCGCGACCTTGTGAATAATAAAACTCTCTTTCGTCGCGATCCGCTGCTACCGATTATTCGGTCCGTCTCGGAAACCATATTCGACTCGTTGCCCGAGTTACTTCGCTATCGAAGTAACGTTATTTTCGTGAAATAATTTCGTTCGCGTACCGGCCGAAACAGCACGTGTGTGCGTAAGCAATAAATAATCCGTGTCCGGTGGATACAGACGGAACCGTAGCGAACGCGGGCGCCCGAGTCACGTACGGTCATTATGTTACGTCTCAAATTACAGATTTACGATATTTAGATTTCGATTACGCGGTGTTCTCGATCTTACTGGGACGGGGAGGGGGGGAGCTAAAAAATTCGCCCGAGCGTTAACTGCTACGTTCCGTATACAACGTACGAACGCTGATAAAATCGTTCATTTTTTTTTTCGTTATTACGTTAGTGGAACGTAATATATATATATATTTATTTTTAAAAGAAAACCGCGTATCCCGAACGGAGACAATCGACGAGTAAAAATTACCGTCGTTCGTAAATCGTTTTCGTTGTTTATTATATTTCTGGACGAATTAATTCCAACAATAGTGTACCTCCGGGTAACGATTTCTTACAATTATTTATTTTTAACGCGAACGTACGTGTACGGATTACACGAGCCGTGGCTAAACCTGGTCAAGGTTTCGACGCCGATTATATAAATATGAACGGTAATACTGGCGTAGGTATTGCGTATTTTTGTGTCGGTAAATTGTTTACGTTCGTCGTTCGACTTCGCGGACGTTCGCGTTCGAAAAATCGTATTCTGGCCGCTTCGACGAGAAATTTATCTGTATATATATATCACGTTACGGTACACACACGACAAATGCGCGTTGATTAACGCGTGTCGAATATTTCGCTCGAGTTGGAAATTAATTTTGCAAACTTTCCGTCATTTTCGATGTTAATCGAAAGTTCGTCGACAATAACGTCTCTTTCGAATTTAGGATCAGGGGCGGGAAACAAGTGAAAAACGAACGTCACGTTTCGGGGTGGACTTTACGACGAGCATCCATTTACCGACCGCCAATACGCACTATAGCCGTGAAAACTATAAAAATCGTATCGCCATTGTTGTTCGGCCGTTCGGACGCGTGGACATTCACGAAATCGTACATATTTCGTGCTCCGTCGATATTAATAAACACGTTTTCCAATTATAGCGGCGGCGTACAATGTAACAAACGTGCGGCCGTTTCTAAGCGGTGCGCCGACGTTTTATATGGGCGAAATTGCGGACAATTCGGTAGCGTCGCCTTTGGGTGTTTGCGTAACGGTCGTTTGGAACAGTCGACGAGCCGTTCGCCGGACATAATATTCGGATTAGGTTTTTGTTGGCCATAAGTGTTGGGAAGGATAGTTTCTTGCCGAGCTTTTCGTTTCGCCGTTGGTCTAATGTACGTGTTCGACGGATTCGATTCGTACGTCGATACGTACCCAGGTCAGAGTAAATACCGAGCGCGGACCGTCGTCCGGGTGGTTACGACAAGAAGAATGTCGGACGGCCCGATGTAAAACGCGAGAGAACGGACCGGAGTAGTCGGTTTCGGGAGAGACGGAGGCGGCGAGTGTGGCCGAACGCGCGTGGTTATACGCGAGTGAATGATAGTCAAGGGGTAGAGGAAGGACGAAAAACGGACGACGACGACGACGACGACGACGACGGCGCGGGCGCGCGCGCGGTGTAGGTGGCGGCGGTGGTGACGCGGAGATGGCCGCCGCCGACCCCGTGTAGTTAGTAAGTTGATAGAGAATGCGAAGGAGAAGTCGCGCCGGGGTCAACCGGGCCCCTCCACCACCTGCCGCGACGCGACCCACACCGAAAAGTACGGAAAAAACCCCCCCCCGCCCCTACCACACGCACGTTCGAACGTTCTCGTACCGGATTTGCTGCTCGGTTCGTGTTACCGCGCGCGCGGTCGTCGGTAACCGTCTGGGTTACGAACCGATTCGCCGCGTACCGTTGCCGGCGCGAACGAATACGAACCGTAGTCGAACAACGAAAGCGGCGACGATAGCCGCTGCCGTTCGCGGATTATTACGCGGCGTCCCAGAAGTCGGGGCGGCGCACGTTCGGACGGCGTCGTTCGCGTTCGTTCGGGTCACACTGACGCGATCGCGCGCGTCCATTTACGCCGTGCCGACACGAGAGCGGAGAGCGAAAAAGGAAAAAAAAAAACGAACGGCACTCCCCTCCGCCGCCGCCGCTCGTGTACACACACACGCGCGCGCGCGCGACGCCGTTCCATTCCCTTCCACTCTCCTCCCCCCTGCACCATCCACATAATCATGCCCGGCCGGACAGGCGCACGCAGAATGGCGGCGGCGGCGGTTGATAAGCTGATAACGTATCCGTATAAACACACCAAACACACATTTACGGCGGCTACTCCGCGCTCGTAGTGTTCGGCCGCCGTTCGTTCCGTTTTGTTCGCCACCGTTCCGCGCGACCATTGTTGTCCGTACGGTCTCTCTACCACTGTCTGTGTGTGGCGTGCCCTCCGGTCTCGTCGCGCCCGTTTCGCCGTTTTCCCGTATCGTTCGCCGTACCGTGTCCGTCGTCGTCGCGTCGTCATTTACGCTGGCCGGCCCGCGCCGACGTACGCCGCCGCGCGACCAACGACGACATGCGTCCGTCCGCGCGTCTCCAGTGGCTCGTTGACCGGCGGACACGATGAGCGTACGTTTTCTTCCGTCGCCGCCACCAACGCCGCAACCGCACCGCCGCCGCCGTTGCCGGCCGACCGCCACAGCCGTACATACGCACTACTACTCGAACCCGCCCGCGCGGCCCGTCCAGTTGTAGCAAAAATCGCGTCTGGGAGATGTGGATAGCAGCATGGTGTTTGAGTTTCGTCTTGTTCTCGTGTCCCGATCGCCGCCCGTTCGTATGCGTCGTCGGACGCGCGACCGCCCATCAACCCAACGCCAGCACCGAACGACCGGGTAAATGTTACGCCTTACACGATCCGTCGTCGTACGTTCGAACGGCCCCCCTCGCGTTTCCGTTAACCATTTGAGATTCGGTACCGTCGGCTACCGCGGATCGACAATCGGTCCCACCTTTGTTATTTACTTATTGTCGTTACAACATCGCCATACTGCGTTTCGTTGCAACGACAGCGATCGTTTTTCTCCAGTTCCAATCGGTGCCCAATAGATTGTCACAAAGAACGTACAATTTGAAATTGTATCCGGATGGTACCTTTGGCTTAAAATCGTCCGTTCGTTTTATGATTTATCGTACAAAGTTATTCGCTCCATCGAAAGTACGTTTGGACATATAATAATTTTGTTCGAATGACCGCACCACGTAACTGTTAAATTAAACAATTTGTTCATTGTATTTGCTCGCTTACAAACGTTTGTTATGTATTTTGCAGACAGTACCATAAGTAAGCCACAAAACTTAACCGTGGCTAATGTTACCAGTCGATCGATCACAATTACTTGGCTTGCACCGAAAGATGGCGAGGACGCAGTGACCAACTACAGCCTTTATTATACGCATACGCACGACAATGTCACTTATGCTAAGCAATTAGCAAATACCCACGTTTATACAATTTTAGATCTCAGTAAGTAAACGATAATAACAACTTTGCTTTTGTAATAATTTCGCGTATCGTGTATTGACGCATATTCATTGGTTATTAAAGCGTTACTTATAGCGTTCAAAGTATCTGCTTCCTGTTCCGAAAGATAGCATAACTGCATTCGCAATCACAAATTCGTCATCCCTGATGTATCGTATGTGTATGTTAGTTCATTTTGTTCATTCGCCAGCATTTGTAATTGGGTTGCGAATAATAATAATATTAATAAGACGCGTCGTTACCAAAATTGTTTGTCGCGTACCTGTAAAAACTTGATACGCCTATTGAACACACATCACTCAGTTGTGTATATGAGTGTATATATATATATATATTTAAATGTATGTATGAGTGTATATATATATATATATATATATATGTGTGTGTGTGTGTGTGTGTGTGTGTGTGTGTGTGTGTGTGTGTGTGTGTGTGTGTGTGTGTGTGTGTGTATGTGT
>JAIPRN010001854.1:0-38285 GCA_025469175.1 Geopemphigus sp. TES_GeoC_2020
CGCGGATCCTCCCGCGCGTCGGATATTACAGATTTTCAAAAAAAAAAAAAAAAAACCGTAAGCGACGAATTCGTCAAATTGTCGCCGACAACAACAACGCGCCACTTCCGTTGTTGTACATACGTGGCGGTCGTCGGTACTGGCTAGCCGAATGACGTTTAACTATCGGCTAACTACGGACGGTAAATACGACGTGTTTGCGTACGCGAATATTCGTTTCGGTTAAAAACGCGCGGAAAACGACGACGGAGCGCGGATCGTTTTTTTTTCCGCCGAGTCGAGCGTTATTATTATAAATTCGACGGCCGTCGCCGATTGCGTAAAACGCGATCGTGTGCCGTTTGCCGATACCCGGAATCGATCGAAACACCAGAACGATCGTAGTCGGCGAAGAAAATGTTCCGCGCATTCGAAACAATAGGCGTGCATTTTCGATCGCTATTTTCCGTTACCGTGCCCGGGAAATTCGAAAATCGCGTTAGCCCGAAAATCGAAATGACGCGTTCCAATCTCGGCACGTTTCGTAGCGGGAACTTCGTTCGTTAACGTTCGACATTTTGGCAGCGTACCCGTAAGTCCGCGTAGATCTAATTATCGGCACGAACGGCCGGTTTGAAGACGATTTACGGCCACGTTTTTGGCAGTGGCGTCAGTGGCGTCCGCCTACGGTTTAGGATATTCGTCACGAACGACCGTTGCGCTGGATGGGAAACGCGGTCGACGCGTTTTACGTGTTACGCGTAGACAATTTATACGGTTCGTCGTTCCCGGGACGAATCGAAAACCGGCGCGTTTACGAAACGACGGATTGGCGACGGGATGGATACAGCGAGTCGCAGACGACGGGCGCGTGACCAAATCGGCGTCGTCCCGTTATCGAAACGCTCGAAATCGGCGACCGAAGCACTGTCGGCCAGTACCGACGACGCGCGTTTTAAAATACGAAAGTTTCGAGTAAAAATTTATTAAAGCTCTTTGGAAACGCGCGTCTGTACAACGGGCGCCAAGTTTAATTACCGAAGTTTTCTTATAGGCACTTACGGTAATAAGGGGTTTTGTTTTTTAATATCGTCGAAATTTTCGACTTTAACGAAAATTTTATATTTATATACAGGTATCGTTGTTGTCATAATAAACGTTCCTACGTCGCCCGATTAGGTTTAATATAACCGCGCGAAATTCCGTCTAATAACAATAATATTTTAACCGCGAAATTCGCCTACCATTATATAATACACTAACGCTATATAAAATATTAAAAACGCGCGTTTAACGAACGTAATAAATAATAATATGTACGTTCGGATTTTTACGCGCCATTAAATTTAAACGAAAACCCGAAAGCTTTGTGTACTTAACGTAGGCGTAGGTAAATTATAAGGATCGGGGGGCGTGGATCGTACGAACCGTCGCTACGAGCGTCTAATCGAATTTCGGATAGTGTGCCGGTAAATATTTTAGTTTCCGTGTTTGCTTTTGTTCGAGTAAAACGATCGACAGCCGTCCACGATCGGACGTACACACGGACGTGGTCCGAACGTTTTCGCGTCTTTTCGGTTAGAAACGAAGACGAAAAAAAAGAAAATAACGTCGTCGTAATTTTCGGGATTTTCGAAATTTTTATAAAAAAGGGTCCGTTACTTACGCGAATTCGATTAAAAACCAGAAAATAGGTTCGAATTTAGAAATGAAAAACCGGACGAGTCGGGGATAGCGTTAAGTTTTTCGACGCGTATAACTGGCTCACAAACACGGCGCTATCGGTGATCGAAATTACGCGAATGGCGGCGCGTATTATCGGATATCGAAAGAAAATAACGGTAGACGTACATTTCCGAATTTTCGCGTAACGGGAACCGAATCCGGGAGTGGATTTCGGAATTTCCGACGGTCCGAACGGATATTTTCGGTGTTCGTATGGAAATTGCGTCGCGGCACTTACGGCCGCCGTGTGCACACACGAAAGGCGGTCGTTACCGCGGTATACTAAAGGGATTGGCGCGTTATTCGTTCGCGGGATGGCCGGAAACGACGATATCGGGATTTCGCCGAACCGTTTCTTTTTTCGGCGTTCCAATTGGACGACGGAAATATATCTTCGACGACGGTACCGACCACCCCGTACGTACGACCGGGCCCCTTAGTTTACGTAAATAACTCGAGTCGTGCACCATTGGTGTATGCGCGCGCGGCCGGCCGCGAAAGTGATGGTCTTTGGGCGAGCGACCGACAACGTGCCGATGAAAAGCCAACTCGGAACTAACCTTTACAATCGCCGAACGTAACTTACGTTACGTAGACGGCAATTCTTTTGGCCGCCGAAAAAACCAGCGACGTTCGCGCGATTACTCGACACGGTGTGTGGAACGTGTACGACGTTTTTGGCCGTGCGGATAAAAAAACCGTTAAAACAACGATGTCGGCCCGATATTCCCGAAACGGGCGGGCCGGAATCGGTCGAATCGTTCGCGCCAATAGTCGACCCGTGTTTTTTTTTTGAAACACGTACCCGCTCGGATTTACTTTAATACCCTAGGTCGTTCTCGATCACGCGTCCGAATTCGCCGAATTCAATCAACGCGTCCTGTTCAAACGAAATGCTCTCGAGTTTGGCGGTTTTTATTTTTTCAAAAGCCTCGAAATTCGAGCACCTCCCCTTCCAATTTTCTCGCTTCACCGCCGTCGTTAGGTTTGTTTTTTTGTCGTTCGTCGTCGCCAACGAACGAAACGAAATACCGCGATCGGGCCGAAGACGATTTCGCCGGCGTAGACCGCCATGCGCGTGTGGGCGCGTGGCACGTGTGGGCCGCCCCGGCCGAGTTATAGGTGAACGCGCCGACGACGGGCGATACGGGCCATTAATATTAATTGTTATCCCGCGCGCGCCAGACTCCTCTCACACGTGTGCGTCGCGCAAGGCGCGATTCATTTTTAATCGTTACCACGGCCCCCGAACATTTGTATTCGTTTCCGTTTCGCTGTCGCCGTTTTGATTTTTCGCCGCGCGAGCGTAAAAAATTCACGTCGTCCCGCGAATATTCAGCAGGCAATTTAATTTTCGACCGTCGCGCGCCGTCTGTATATATATATATATGTAGAAGCCTATAAATTATGTTCCACGATGGTGGTACCGGCGCAGACCGAACGCGCTCGTTTGAAAACGTTAAAAAATGAATTTTTCTCTACGAACCGTAAAAATCGTCGGGTCGGTTGACGGTTCGTTCGAATAAACGTATTCGATAACGTGGCTCAAAAACTAAGTAAATTTTTTCTTAAAAAAATCAAAAAACGTATAACGCTCGTAATACTTCAAAAAGCGATAAGTTATATTCGGCGCGCAATTCTCGTCCGAAAAATCGTGCAAAATTGATTTCGATATTCGAACTGGGCCGACGTTTGGTTCAGAAATACGCGAACCCTTTTTCGCAGACCGGAATTTCGTGCCGATTAACGAGACGCTATTTTCATCTCGAATTTTTCGTAAAATCCGATAAGTAACGTCGGTCTAGCGACATTCGTTAGACCTTCCCGCGTTATATTCGTAAAGAACCGATCACGGGCGTGGGTACGTTTTATTGTCGAAACATGTTCTGAAAGATTTAGCGATGGGCCAGTGGAGAACGAACGACGATCGATTCAGACTACGGGACAATTGGATCGTCCGCTAACAAGTGGCCGACGAAAACGGTCGCGATCGGTGGAAAGGAAGGGGGTGGGTTTTAATTTTTTGGAGAAATTCCACGGAAAAATTCGCGGGAGCTCGCGTACGCGTCACTGTCGATTGTAAACTGAGTGAAACGTTCAATGTGTAGTAGCCGGCGGGTCGTGGTGTCGCGAAGAACACTTTGCCGAAAACGTATTTCGGACACGTGCGCCGTCGCGTTTTCGACGACGAAAATAACGTCGGCGCGGAAACGCTCGGTTTCTACATTAGCGCTATTGGATTTACGGTTTCCGAGAAACGAGCGACGCGAAAATATACGTTCGCACTTAACGCGAAACGAAAATTGTCTCTTTAATATATATATATATAATTTACGGGCCGTTTTTAATCGGAGTACAAATTACGAACCGTCTATTCGTTGCCGTCGGTTTTCTTTTATATATTTTACGAATAGCGGAGCGCGACGATAATAAAAACAAAAAACGAAGAACAAGGAACGCCTTATTTACGAACACCATTTCCGATATTTTTCGGAATACGAAGGGGCGCACGCCGCCTTTCTTTCAACCTTCGACCGGTTGCCCGCGACAATATAAACACGCCCATTCTGGCGGTCACTCGATATATAAATATACTTTATTATTGTTTAGCGTCCCTATACACGAGCGTGTTTAATACGCACACACACACACACGAACGAGTTAACGTGTACGGGATTAAATGGATTAGACAACTCGATTAGATAAACGGGACGAGAGAATTAAAAACTGTACGTGGACGGACGTGTCAAAATATTATCGTTGAAAGGTATTATTAGTATATGGAATTGTCGTGTCGCGTTTGATACGGGCATCGAGACCGGCCACTGATTGCGCCGAATACGAGACACCGTATAAAAGGTCGGCGCGCGCCGCCCGATATAGAATTCCGTCATTATTGTGCGACGTCCGGCCCGGAATCCCAAAAACCGATTCGAATTGTTCCGCAAAGTCTCTACTCGCCGTCGAATTTCCCACGGGTTTCTGTTACGTTTCCGAGAAATATTCTCCACCCCTTACGCACACACATACACACACATATCCTGGAATCGTATAAATCCAAAGACGTTCGATAATTACGAGAAGAACGACAAAAAAAAAAAAAAAACACGGATCTATGTTCGGATCATTTTTTGATCGCTCCACGATCAAGTCGGCAAGCGCGAACACGTTTCAGAAATCGTGTCGAAACGTTCGTAGCGTAAAGCGCGTATCCGTACCTAAATTCGGCGCAAGTTAACTAGACCGCGTTTGGCGGCGCGCGCTGTCCGTAGGGCCGGAATTCGGCCGAAAACCGGCGACGACGACGACGTCCGGTTAAAATCTATAGATTCTCGAACCGCCCGGGTGCAATGTCGTCGACGTAGAACTAACCCGAATCGATAATTTACGGCGGCGTTTCCCTATTAACGGACCGTTACGTATGACGAGCGTAACGTGACCGTGTCCGGCGAAGACCACGTATTTCGTCGAATGGCTCACACGACGGATACGCTCGAATACACGCGCACACGTGACGGTGTCCTGGGGGTTTATGTTTGCGTAGTTTCCGAATAAATAATATACGTCGTGGCCGTACGTATACGGGTTATGTTAATTCGGGTTTTTCCGAAAAAGGGATTCAGCGTTACGAATGGGTTGGGGGGAGAAAATCGACCGCGGGGACGGCGCAGAAAACCGTGACTTAACAGCGGTCCCGGGGCGAGTTTTGGCCGTCGCGCGCGCGTGTTATACGTATCACGGCGATCGATCGCCGTACGAATTATTACAACGATTCGGGCCGGAAACGATCAAACACCGTCTGATATTTCTTGACGACACGTTGTCCGCGCCGGTCGTGTTGTTTCCGTTACGTACCTATGCGTACCGCGTATGGCCAATATCGTGACGGCTGCCGCAAGTTAGTTTTTACACGCGCCTAGACCGTACAGGAGAGGAGTTCCGTCGCGCGCGCGACGTATATAATACGTTATAGTCGTTCCGTGGTGGCGGCTCGACGGTACGTTCATCGATCGTCGCTGGCGATGACGATTACTATGGTGGCGAATATATGTCCGTCCGAAATTGACTTTTAGCGCTCGTCCGGGAGCGGGTACCGTCCAGATGTCGCCGTCCGGCGGTACAACCGACGAAAATAGAGCGGGCCGGGAAAAACGAAGAAGCGAAGGAAACGAATGTTACGACTTGTGGGTGGTAGACATTTTATTCCCCCTCTCTCCTTCAGAACGAGCTCGAAATTTCGCTCGTTTCGGACGTACACGGGCGTAAGTAAAGGGCCGTTTTAAGAGCGAAAATTGGTAGAATATCGAACGTCGAACGGCCGCGGGTGATTGGGGACGATTGTTTGAAAATCCGATGGTTAATTGGATCGTATGAACGCTCGCCGAGGATGGATAATATTGTCGAAGATGATCCGAGGGATAAGGGGGCAGATAGGACGAGGAAGGGCCGAGAATAGCGCGTAAGTCACGAAATCACTAAGGCTACGGATCGAACGGCGTAAAGAGAATTGTAACCGGTGGGGCGCCAAAGCAGCGCGATCAGCGACGATCGAACGACCGAAAAAAAGTCACAGGGCCCAAACGCGCACACTGTTATCGCCTTAAAACCGGACGAGTTTCGGAGGATTAAAATAATTTCGGCCGTAAACGGCGACGGGTTGAAATTAAAAGCGAGGCGAGTATGTCCCGGTCACGTCCACGGCATTGGCGGGCAGGGACCCGGAGGGATTCGGAACAGCGATAACGTTAATTACGGAATTCGTAATTTTTTCGTTATTTCACAATACGCGATTTCGAGCGTTCGGCACGAACATTCCGACGGGAGGACACGTCCGCGCGTTTCCCGTCTAATTTCTCAAGTCATCTCCCCGACCGTTGTCGTCCGTGACGCGTAGATAAACCGTCGGAGTTTTTAAACGAAAATCAACGAACGACGTCGGTTTTCTGGCGGGTGCCCGTCGGAATGTTCACCGGGTCGCGTACGAAACAATCGCGGGCGTTACGGTAAACCCGACGGGTATTATTTCCGGCGCTTTCGAGCCCGTCGCCCGACCCGACAGAAAACCGAATTCGACCGTCGTTGAATAGACGTTCCAACGTGTGATAAAAATAGACGATCGTTCTAAGCTGATCCCTAGTTTTGGCAGAAAAGAAGTGGATCAATCGTTGGCGACAACGGTACATCCGGGACCAGATGTCGTTTCGCTTTAGTCACGTGTCAGGACGGAATTTTCGTTTCCACTCTGCCCTAAGTCGTTCGCCTACATCCGGTGTAGGTATACGAGTGTGTCGACGGTGCCGTATTATTCGTCCGAAAAACGCGCGCCGGCCTCCTACGATTTTTCGCTAACCGGATAAAGCGCGATTTCGTATACGAAGTAACCGATCGTGTTGTTGCCGCTACGATGCGCAACACACGGTTTACTCGCGATCCATTTTGTTCGGGTTCGCCCCCCCCCTCCCCAAAGGGACGTGTATCGCCGTGTTGCTCGTATAAATCGTCGTTATAACGCGAGCGATATAATAATTACGGTCGTTAATAACGACCGACGGTTTAACGAATCGTTAAAACTGGGCGCTTCCGATATTTCACGGCCGTCCGAACCGACGCGTAACGTTAAAACGCGATAAATAACGACGTTCCGCGGCGTCATATCGGCGTCGGAATAGACTGGTTTTTTTTTCGTACATAACAAAAAACGCCAGTTATCCGTTCAAAGTCGACCGGGGGGGAAATTTACCGTCGTCGCGTTCGCCGTTTTCGGTTATACAATCCGTACGTACGTAATAATAATAATTATTCGACGGCGGAATATCCGCGCGAATTTCGAACGTCACGTGTTTATGTCGTCTACGCGAATTAGAAACGTTCATTTCGTCCACGTTGGTCGCTCGTTAAGCGACACTCGAATTCGACTTATTCTTCGAACGAGAAATATTTTCCGCCAATTATTATTACCGTTCGGTACCCAACGACTGTAATTGGCCGATTACGTACAGTATCGTCGAACCGAAATTGTTTTTTTACGTTTCCGTCGTTATAAAGATTCCACGGCACATGCCCGTAAAATTTCGATCGATCCGAACGGTCTTTCAGAATATTCAACAACTCGGGTCGTTCGCAGGCTTTTCGTTTCTATCGGAACGTTTCAATTTTAACGTTATTTTCGGAACGTTTCGACCGCGTTTTTTTCCCGACGGGTTTATTAAAGCGATTTTCGCGGTGTTTTTTGTTTCTTTTTTGTTTGTTTTACCGCGTCTAACCCGCAACGCTATTAATTATGCACAACCGTGTTCGACACAGCGCAAAGCGGATTATAATTTACGACGATAAAACGATAACTTTTTTTTATCGATACGATAAAAAATAGCGCTTCGGGAAAAGAAAGAGATGATTTCGTTGATTATCTCAAAGTCGATTGGCGATGAAAACGTATTATTATTATTATTACACTTCCATTACGGCGTAGCGATAAACGGAAATATATATATATATATATATATATATATATACACATAGGATGTACTAAAACAAAAAACTCGGCGGAAATATTACCGCCGAGTTTTATATGTACTCGCGAAATTATCGATATATATTCGTTCAATTAAATTCGCGCTTAAGGCGAGCGCGCGCCTCTACTACTCTTATCGTCATTTTAGAATAATAACGCGATATCGTTCGCGCGTAGTGTTTTTCGGTTATACAGTCGCCATTATATTAGACTTTGCGACACGTGTGCGTCGTCCGAGCATTTGCGCTCATAATTTCGGTAGGTAAAATTCGAACGTACCGGAGAAATCGCGTAATAGGCGTACGCGGAATTACGGGCAAGAGAGCGTTCGAACGAATCGTAAGTCGTCCGTTTATCGAGTAATAAATGGCGGGTGACCCCGTCACGGTAAATAAGACGAAAAAGAAAAACAAACGTAAAACCGGAATCGTACGGCGATTATCGCCGACGCGTTTTATTGTTATTATATTCGAGCTTCGATTTATATAAATACAAAAACCGAACAAAACGAGACCGGGAAAATGCGCGCGATTACAGTCTCCGTTCAATTCCGGACGTAATACGATCCCAAGTATATAGCAACTACGGCGGCGGCGGCGGTGGCGGCGGCGGCACTTCGTATCTATCGCGTGGATAGACAGGCTGCCCGGGACGTTTATTTATTAACGCGTCCCCGTCGTCCCTTTTTCGATATTACCGTTCAAACCGGTTACGTTCGTTAAATACGACGGCCGGATAATATTGTCGTCGTCCCGTACAAACGTGGTGGTTCGAAACGGTCGCCGCCGTAGGGACGGTTTCGAACGCGCCGCGGGTTTCATTATTACTTTTTTGCCGCCGTAGACTCGCGCGACGTGTTCACGCGGGATGATTCGCCGCGAAAATCTAATTCTAATTCGGCGCGCTTCCACTAATGAAAACGACACCGTGTATACGTTTAACGGATTTTTACCTCGACAATCGGCGTGGGGGGAGGCCCTATGTCCTGGTTTAACTCCTCGGGTTTTTTCTCCTTCAGGGCTTTCACGATTTTCCATTTGCTACAGCTGGCCTCCTCTTTGTCCGCCAAATCGTTTTTATCGAATTTGAAAAGGGGCAACGACGGCGCGCCGGGACTCTCGTCCTCGTCCGTGGCCATTATCAGCTCGTCGTCGGCGGCCGTTCCCGGTCCCTGTTCCGGGTCCACCGGCAGCTCTTCGCCCGGCACGTCCCGTTTACCGCCAGGCGTATCGGGCACCTTCATTTTCTTGAACCGAATTGGCCCGTCATCCCGCGTCGGCGGCGGTTCCTCCTCGACCACCGTGTCCAACGGTTGCTCCGGTTGCTCCGCGAAAACGTCCTCGGTGCACGGCTCGTCCACCGACTGTTTCCGAATGTCTTCGATAGCCCGGGTCATTTTCTCTTTGAAATCCGCCTTGGACCCGAGCACGGACGATTCCGGTCGCGTGGTGGCCGGCGGCAACATCGACGGCCCGAAAACGCGCTCGAAGTGCGTCTTTTTCTCCAGCTCTTCCAGCTGCTTCAGCTCGTAACAGTACCACTCGTCATCGCTGTCGATGCTCTCTTCCGTGCTCTGCCGCCTGGACGATATCCGCGACGTACTCCTCCACGAGTGGTTGCTCCTGCTGTCGTCCTCGGTGTCCGCCGACCCTTTACCGGCCCACGGCACCTCTAAGCTCGCTTGTCTCGACGTCAATTTCAAATTTCTCGCGGTGCTATTCGCCGACGATTGCGCGGACTCATCGTTACCCGGCTTGACGGTCGCCGGTTCTTCCAGTGACCTGTTCCGTCGTTCTTGTACCGTCGTCACCGTCGCCGTCACCGACGGTTCGCTTTCGACGCTCAATGACAGCTGCCCGTTGACGAGCTTACAACGTTCTCTGTACTTGCTCAGCTTTCTGGACACAGCGAATTCCTTGGACGGCCCGTTGAACATGGCGGCCGGTAATTGTATTTCGTCGACCGGTGCTTCCTGCGGCTCGTCTTCGTGCCGTTGAAATTGTTGTTGCTGTTGCTGCTGCATCGCGGTGATATTGATGTTGGCCGGACGGTCCAAAGAAGAGGAAGAAATAGGCGGCGGTTGCGGCGGCGACTTCTGAGGTTCCAACGGTGGCGCGGCCCGGTCCCCGGCTTTCAGCCGTGTCCATTCGTTCTCCGCGAATTCCGGGTCGGATATCGAATAGGAACTTTGGTACCGGGCCGGTTTCGCCGCAGTCTTGTGCAACAGCCCGGATACGGTCGACACGATGGACTTTTTCTTCTTGCGACTACCGCCGTGCCGCTGCTGCCCGTGCCAGCCGCCCGGCTGCTTCGACGCGGTCTCGCTGCGCACCGACATCGCGTCCGGTTCCTTTTCCAGGCCACCCGGCAACGAATGGGACCGGTGCCGGGGCGGCAGACGCACGTCCGGGAACCAATTGCTCACCGAACTGCTCACCGAGCTCATGGCCGACCGGATGATGTTGCGTTTCGACTTTTTCGCCTTGGCGCAGCTCTCGTCTCGGCCCGTACCGACGTCGTCGTCCCGGCAGAAATTGGACGCCGCGCCTGTCGTCGCGTACCGGCCGCCGTGATAACGGCCGCCGGGTCGACGGTCGCCGTCGTCCGTGCTCGGATAGTACGCTAGCGCGTCCGTAATGCCCGGATAGGACGGTTGCCGGCCGTTCCCGGGCTTTTTGTACTGTTCCTTGTACGACATTACGTCCAACAGGTCCGGCACGTTCGAAATGGACGACGACGGCGGCCGGTGCGAGTCCGCGTACCCGGCGGCGTCGTCGTACCCGGCGGTCGAATACACGCCGGTCGACCGGTCATAATACGGATAGTCCAACGCGGACGTTACCACGGTAACCATACCGCCGGACGGACCGTCGCTAGCTACTGTGATCTGACGATAGTCGTACGCCGACGACGGTCGATGATAGTCCGCGGGCGATCGTGGCGCGACCACGGCGACGGACTTGTCGAAACCGGACGACGACGACGACGACGACTGTTGCGGCAGTAATTGGCCGGCGGAATCGGCTGGTACGTTCGGACAGGTCGCCGACCCTCCGGTTCGGTGTTGATGATGTGACGCGCGGTCCGCGAGCTCGTTGGACGAACCGTAATGGAACCACGGTCGGTGTTGCGGTTGGCCGTCGTCGAACTGATAACGATGATGGGACAACGGTTGGCGGTATTGTTGGTTTTGCCGGAACAGATTCGGTTGCTGCTGTTGTTGAAAGTGATAGCGATGTTGCAGATGGTAGTGGATGAGCTGATGTTGATGTTGGTGGTGACGGGCGACGTCGTGCAAGTCCTTGGTGGAGCTGTGGAACTGCCGGTGATGGAGCGACGGGTCGACGAGCGCGTCGGCATCGTGAAAGTGCCGCAGGCTCAGCGACAGCGCGGACGACAGGGACCGGTGGGGGAACACGGGGTCGTCGGGCGCGGGCGGCGGCGGACTACCGGACGGCGACTGCGGTCGGTACGTCGGCGACCGGTCGTCGGCGGCCATGTACGCGGCGACGACGGCGGACTGCGATAACGGCGGCGATAGCGCCGGGACCGTGGCGGTCGTGTCCTGCGCCGACGGGGCGGCGTCGTCCATCACGGCGAATGATGGCGGAGCACCGTAACCGACCGCGGACTCGTCGGATTTCGGTACGGCGGGCAACGAACGGACGACGGGCGACGGCGAACACGTGTACGACGGGTACATGCGGCGCTGTTGCTGCTGCGGCGGCGGTTGTAGTACGGCGCTCGCCGACGACCCACCGAGTGGTCCCGGATAATAGTCCAGAGCGGCGGCCGCCCTTTCCGTCTCGTCGTTCCAGCTGTCCAATTGCGCCTCGGCGTACAATTGTCGCATGTTTCGTTCCATTTGTTCGATGTTTTCGAACAGCTCTTTGGCCGAAGACTCCGCGGAGTCCATTTCGTGGCGTTCCGGGTCATCACCGCCGCCGTGGTCATCGTCGCCGCCACCACCGCCACCGCCGCCACTACCGTCCAACAATCTCATCAACATTCGGTCGTCGTCGTTGTCATCCTCCTCGTCTTCCTCCTCCCCGTACGACGGTTCCGGTGACGACGATTCGGCCGCGGCGCCCGTGTCCACGGCTTCGCCGTTACCGTTGCCGTTCCCCTCGGCCTCTTCCCAAATCATACTCAGCCCGGTACGGTCACCGCCGCCACCGCTTCCGGCCATCACCGTCGCCATGTCCTGAAGTCGTCTAGCGGACGCGTAAACGGCGGCGGACGTGCCGTCCTCCGTCGGTTCCGAGCACAGTTCGACCATTTGTCCGATAACCGACTGTTGGTTTTGCACGATCGTCTCCAGTTTCTCGATCCGTTCCCACATTTTCACGTACTCGTCCGACAACAGGTCCAACGCCCGCCACGCGTACATCACCTCGTTCTCTAGCACGTTCACGCGGGGCGTCATCTTGTCCACGAACTCGCCGAGCGCCCGTTCGACGGCCTGTTGATGATCGCCGTTCGCCGCCTCGGCGTTCGCGTCCGTCGCGACGACGATGGCCGACCGTGGCCCGCCACCATTACGGTTTTGTTCCGGTTCCATATCGGTTTCGGTTCCGGTTGTGGTGGTGGTAGTGGTCGTCGTCGTCCGGCTTTAGATATGCCGATGCGTATTTTCCAGTTCGGTTTCTGTCCGGCGGACGACGCGAATATTATTAGAGCGATGGCCGGTGGTTTTCGCTAAAAAAACACCAAAAAAGAAAACGTTATCGTTAAATATCCGACGGGTTGGCGACGAATGAATGGAAACGACGCGAGAACGTTCTTTAGGCGGCGGCCCGAATAGTGTTGTGGGAGGGGGAGGAGAAGAAGGAGGAAAATCGGTCGTTTGCATGTCTCAAAAATGGGTGGCGGATTTTAAAAAAAATGGTCGGTCGGCGAATTTTGAATTGAACGCGTTACGCGTAAGTACGAGCGCGGTAAACGTCGACGCTCGTATAAATACGCCCGTTTGGAAAAGGACGGATTTCGTTTGTTACACAACCGCACGATTCAATTCGTTTAGTAATATAAACGGTGAATACAGGAGGAGAGAAGGGGGGATGGGATTTTTAGAAAATTTATCCCCTATAATAATTACCGCGGTCGCGGGAACGTCGCGGCGTTTGCCGGCTAAACGACTGTTAAATCGGCCACGGTCCGTGACGCGTGGTTTTTCGAAAATAAATCTCTTAGAAAAACACGCGCCGAGTATAATATCAAATAAGTCGCGTTTACAATTGAACGATAATCGTCTCGCGAAATCCGCCGGGAAACGACCGAGGTTTTTATAAACGTATATATATTGTATGATATAAATCGCGCGGTGACGGGGATATGATGAACGATAAATGATTGGCCGCGTAAGATCGATGATCATCCGGAGCGCTCGCTCACGTTGACCCTCGCCCCCACTGGTCGCACGCGGTCGGTTGACCACCGTGGGATGTGTCGCGGATCGGTTATGCCGACACGGTGGTTAAATCTACGGTAAACTACTATAGCGGGCACGGTTTTTATCACTAACGAAATGTCGGGAATATCGCGAGAACGCGTACGCTAAAATCGAACGAAACGCGTCGTTTTATAACGAATTCAGCGGGTACAATAATTTCTCGGTTATTCGTACGTAGCGGTACCGGTTTCGGTCGTTTTTCGGGCCATTTCCGCCCGTTTACTAGGACGACGACGAAATGTAGAACCGTAAACCGAACGGCGGTGAATTTTAATATTCGCGCCACGTAATTGCCCGGACGGTTTGGTCAACGATCGAATTAACGCGTCTGACGACATTATCATTTCCCCGGTCCCGAAAACGCCTATATCAAAAAACGAAACGTTTGGCGCGCGTGATTTATAGGCTCAAACGTCTACTCGATTTGTTTCGTACACAACGGACCGCGACGTTAGGTGAACGAACGCGTACACGAACGATATTACCGCGGTCGGGTGGAGCCAATGATATGGACGAGCGTGATACGCGGCGACCTTCAACACACAACCGCGTCACGGGCCTTTTCGTAAAGAACGTTCGCGTAAGAAAAATCACCTGTACTACTTACCTTCCACACGAACTGGACGTGTCATCATCTTGGCGCTGGCCGGTGTCTCGCGTACGTATTTATATAATAAACGTCGTGTCGTGTTGACGAAAAACGAAACGGGAAAAAAAAACACGCGCACACACCGCACTTAAAGCCGCGGGTCGAAACGTCACAGCTTACGGGAGAACGTGACGCGAGGTCGTTGGACGCGGCGCGTTCGACGTGCGCGTCGTTCGCCGACGGGCATAATAATAATAATATAAACGAGCGCGGACGGGTTTTCGTGAAATCGTCGTCCCGCCGCCACCGCCGCCGAATAGTGGAAATTCGTCGGCCGGTACCGGTAAGATTAAGACGATTTTGGACGATTTTCGTTGCCGTTCGTCGGCGGCGGCGGCGGTAGCGGCGATTGCTGTGGCGGCGTCGATGACGACGGTGACGGCTGTATTGTCGTCGTCGTCGTCGTCGTCGTCGTCGTCGTCGTCGGAGATCGATCGATTGATCGATTCGATAACCGGTCGACGGACCCCGAATCGTTATCGGTACGACGACGACGACGACGTGCGGTTGTCATGAATTATTCGCGTTCCTTTTCGGGAAGAGAAGTTCGCCGGCCCGTTGTACTCTCGAAAATTACTGTCGTTTTTTTTTTTTGGCTTTACCGAAAACGATCGACAAACCGACACACACGCGAGCGCGCGCTTGTACGACGATCTCCGTGTAGACGAGTATATATTAGAACGTCGGTTGGACGGGCGGTAGATAGAACCGGCGATCGTGGACGCGCGCGCGGTTCGCGAAAAATAATAAACTCGCGATAACTTGGGGGGGTTTTTTTTTGTCGGAGGAGAGGGTAAATTCGCGTAATTCGGGCGGCGGACGAGCGAGAACGTCGACACTCGTCGACACACACGCGCGCACACACACACACACACACACGCGACCGCGCACACACACGCACCACGGTCCGCTGACGATCCGGCACTGGTGGTGTACGACGGCGTGGTCGCGGGCTCACGTATATAAAATCGGGAGCGGCGGCGGCGGCGGCGGTTTTTCCCGGTTTCGCGCGAGCAAAGCGCACCCCCTCGGCGACTAGTGGCGTTTACACTTACGACGACTACGACGACTACGACGACGACGACGACGACGACGACGACGACGACGATAACGACGACGACGACGACGACGACGACGACGAGTCGGGTGGGACCGCCACCGATCGCGCGCGCGTACACCGGCGTAGCGTACGCGGCGCGCGGTAGACGCGGCGGCGCGCCCCGCGACCGGCGGTACCGGTGTCGGCCGAGGGAAG
This sequence comes from Geopemphigus sp. TES_GeoC_2020, assembly GCA_025469175.1. Lineage (NCBI taxonomy): Eukaryota > Metazoa > Arthropoda > Insecta > Hemiptera > Aphididae > Geopemphigus > Geopemphigus sp. TES_GeoC_2020. Next base: position 15,572 of record JAIPRN010001854.1, read on the forward strand.
GGTCGTACGGCACGCACAGCTCGCCGTTGCGTCTGCGGGGACGTGTGCCGCCGCCCTGCGCGCACCGTTCACCATCACCGCCGCCGCTATTGATTTGTCCAAAGACCTTCCGCGGCCGCGTGTTCGTCGTCGACCACCGGCACGCCGGGCGGTTCGCGGCCGGCGAGCTCCCGACAGCGTGAGAGAGAGAGAGAGAGAGAGAGAGAGAGAGAGTGAGCGAGACAGTTGCCGACGATTTTCTCGGCAATATCAACGCCACCACCGCCGACGTGGCATTCAAACACGCGACCGCGCGCGCTCGTCCGATTTTTATATACCCGTCGTCGTTCGCCATTTTTCGCCGTTTCAACCCCGACGCCCCGAATAGTTCGAGAAATCTTGTTCACGCGACGGACGCCGGCGGCAATAAATATCCCGCGCGATATCTATGGACAACGGGCCAAATGTTTCCCGTACCGACCACGACGACGACGACCAGTGGAAAAATGATTGTTATTATTACGAAGAACGCGCGGTGGTCGATTATATAATACCGATCGTACCGTTTCGGGCGGACAGGGAAAACGCGTAACGTTCGATCGAACGTTCCGCGCGCGTCCGCACCGCCGTCGCGTAATAATCGCGTTAATTTGGTTCCGTGCGCGCGCGGAAGTCGACACTCCGGTTTTCTGCTCCGTCGAACTTGCGCGGTCCCTTCCCCAAAAAAAAAACAAACGGAAAAAGTCATATCGGATTACCTATGCGTAAAACGACAACGTTCTCCGGTATTAGACGTTCGTTCGACAGTCCGGGGTAGGGAAATGGCGGGGGACATCTCCGTAAGTCCTGACGAACGTGTCGTTTTATTTAGGTACACACCTGGAACCTACGAACGTGGATCGTGCGGCGGCCGTTTCGTTCGTGTTAACGATGACGAATGTGGACACAATCGATCGGTTTCGTTAAACGACGGCCGGAAACGTACGCCGAATACTAAAACGCGTCTTACGAATACGATATGACGGAATGCCACACGGGCGCGATAAGTAAACGCGTAGTGTTTCGCTAGTTTCGTTTCGTCCTCTCGCGGATAAGGCTCGCGCGCGTACCATTTATCGGTCCGTATCGATTTCGGTCCGGACGCGGAAACCCCTCGCGGACATAACGGCGATTACTCGGCTTTAACACGAGATTGTAAACACCGTACACGTCTGGACGCGTGTGCGTAGTATACCAGCGACTTTCAACAAGTTGGCACGAATATTACTCGTTTAATGATCCAACCCTTAAGGGATCGTGTTCACCCTTAGAATATGTGTGTGTGTGTGTACTCGCCCGACCCGAAACCGTCGATATTCGTGGGAGGTCGCGTGGTGGCGCGAAAGGGAAGCAAAAATAATAGCTACTATTCTTCGTGACACATTAGCTTACACTCGATATTCCAAAATAATACGTATAAATATATATATATCAACGCTCGCGTAGCGGAACGTGTATTACGGATTTAGGTCGTCCGACGTGTGTACGTATGTTTTCGGAATAAATCGCGGTCGTACCGTGAAATAATTTCGTTCGTCTTATTCCCGTCTCGTACCGTCCGTAAAGTCGATTCGCAAGATCCCACGTACGTGGCAAATCGTCGTCGACGACGGTGCCCGTACGGTTCGAACGGACTGGCGCGTAAAACGCACGGCGGCGGATGGTGGTGGAGAATCCGAATGTGATGGGGCGACGGCTAGTGGACGACGCGAATCGCGTCCCACAGGCTTTGCTACGTTCGACGACCAAACGAAAAAACCGACACGCGGCCGCGGGCATTCCCGAAATCGAATACGTACGTATAAAATAACGGGCCGCCACCGGCACGACGCAATTCTCGGACCAAATTTCGTTACCGCCGCCGGTTCGCGATTAACGAAAAGGTTCTCCGCGGAAAATTTCGGCATCACCGTCGTCCATTTTATCAACGATTGTTCAACAAGTTTTCGCCTCTCGGAATAAATTAAACCGCGTTCCCGGTATTTCGCGTGCGCACGATATGGTTCGTTCCAGTTTTCGTTTTTACCGTTCTTTTATAACAACGGCCACGTCGTATAAAGCGTTCGCCGAGATTTCCCACGGATTAGATGTTAATCAAATTGATTTATTACCGCGCGCTATATTACGCGTTACGAAAGAAACTCCCCCCCCACCTACACACACACTGCCGTCCGCCGGTACGACGCCGTTCAAACAAATCGCACGTTGACGGTCGTACGTAATATGTATTAGGGTTGTTACTTACGGTTAAGAGGTCGTGCCGGAATAAAACGAACAATTGCGGCGGCGGCGGCGGTCGAAAAACCAGTCACTGGTACACTTTTACCTACGTATATAAATAATAACGGATATTCTCGGTGAAAAAGTTTTTCGGCGGCGAGTAAACAATACGTCCGGGACCGAAAATCGATTACGGGTTAGAATTACGCGTTTCGATGATGCGTCGACGGAATAACGGTCGGGACGTAAAACGCGAAATGAAAATTCGGTTCCAGAAAAAATAAAAACGCTATCGGCTCGAAAACACCGGACGGGTGTAGACATTTTATAAATAGGCGATAATTTCCTTAAGTACGCTCTATATATGTATATATACGTTCGCGTCGATCGAAAATCGATAGCGAATCGAGAAAAATCTCGAGCGTATCGAGACGACAATTGACCGAGTGGATTGTTGTTATTTACGACGTTGGCGAACCAAGGCGATTTTCGAAACGATAAAAAACGAAAATTACGATAATTTTTCGTCCAACGCCCGGACACACTGCAACCTATATGTTAACGAACCGAATTTCGGGGCGCGAATAAGACGAATCGCGCGCGTTATCAAGCTCTATTAGCCGCGAATTTATTTCGTCGAGTTTCGACGTTAATGTTTGGTTATGTTTTGGCGTACGCCGAAGACTTCAAAGAACGTGTTCCCGAAACGACGCGAAAACGACATTTTCGCTCCGTTATTTCGTCGTCCGGAAATTATAAAACGTAAGTACGGTGTTTACTTACGGTCGCGTTCGTCGCAACTTTCCGCGGTAACTTTGCGATCGTCGAATTTTACGTCGTCGTACGTTCGCGTGTACGATTTCGTTTATATTTTCGAAATTCCAAGACCATGTTAGCCGTTCAAACGACCGTGATCGTCGGTCACCGTCGGCGATAAACCGTTCCGGGCGTGCAGCCGCGTATCGGCGGTTTTACCGTCGTCCGGAAACGAGAATAAAAAAAAAATGTCGAAAAAACTCCGGCGTTTTGGCGAGATAATTTATTATCCTCGAAACGTGCCGGACGTTTACGAACACCCAAATAACGAGTCTCGCTAAAGATCGCTGTCATTTTTCTCCGTTCGTTCCGCGCTTCGGTCGTTCCGGATAAATTACGAAATGTCGAATAGACTCTTAACGATAAAGTCGATACGAACCAGTGCCGTACTAACTAAGAGAATAAAACTTTCCCCCCTCGAAAACTTTTAGGAAAAATTAATTCCTTACCAGACGTATATTTTTAGTCAATAATAACGAAAAAACTAAAATATTTTTAAACTTCGATACGCGTTATGATATAACGTGTTCGTTAAAAATTAATAATCTGTAAAAGTTTATAACGTGTCCTGTTTCGTTAGGGTCATCCGATTTATTTATTTAAAAATTAAACCCTCCCCACAAAATTCGGGTCTAAGTACGTCACTGATACGAACGACACTAGTCGAAAGGCCGCGTTTCGGACGTAAATTAGGGGAATAATCGGTTTACGACGCTCTAGTCACGAAAAAATGGAAACGACGATAAGTTTGTAAACGTCCGTGGTGAAGGGATGTTCTTTCATAGTGACGGAAAAAAGTTTTTAATTTTTTCGTTTTCGTTTGACGTAAACGTTCTCGTTTAATCGATCGAATGACGACAACCGCGAACGATGATTCCGGAGCTTCATCGGAGCTACACGTACCCTGTTTTTGTTTTTCGTCTATTCGTCCGTCAAGAACGGACGGTCGCGCGCGCGCTTCGTATGCAGGCGTCCGGTTTTCTGTTCACCGGTACGCTAAGGAATTTTCGACGGCGACCCGAAATATTCGGAATAACGATCGCGTCGACGAAGCCGCCGGTATCATTTGCCGGGACGGTATTTTCGTATTCTATCGTTCCCCGGTACGCCGAGGAAATAAAATCACGGGCGCCTGTGCATATAAGCCGGCGGTGTTCGTCGTAACGCGCGTGGTTAGATCGCGTTACTTTTTTTAATTTTATTCGCGCGGTATTAAAAATTTAAACGTTATTTCAAAGTATGATTTATGGGACACGGCCGAAACGGTTTTAGTTTTTTTTTCGCCCGCTCTTTGTATTTTTTTCGTATTTGAAACTTATTTTTTCCTCCACTTCGGTAAAAAATGAAAAAAAATTTAAACCGTTCGCTGGCGGCGGTAGCGGCGGCGGGTACACGGCAGGTACACACACACGCACATATATATATATACACATTTATAACCCTCGTCGGATTACCGGCCGAGGGGAGAACATATTTTGTTTTTTACTTTTTATAATTATATTCCGCGACGGCGGTGGCAAGAGGGTGAATAAGTAACCGGCGAATAGTAACGACCGTGCGTATAAATACGAGTAATTTGTCGTCGTGTCCCGTATTTCGTAATAATATTTTACGCCCGAACGCCTCAGACCCGAGTCGTCCACATTTGTACTACAACCGTCGCGCAGACGAATCGTCGCGGAAACTCATAATTCGTTCGGTATTTTCGCCGTTGTTATTGTTATTTATCGTCGCTAATTGAATATTCGAGAAAACTCGGGCGGATAGGCTCGACCGTGGCGGGACGAACTGATTGCCAATAACAACGAATAAACAGTCGAAAGCGGCCGTTTCGAACGAAAAAGCGAATCGTTTCCGAATCGGAAACGTACAAAAAACAAACGCCTAGATTGGGTTTTTATTTTTGTTGGTCAAACTAAGGCCTTTGGTCGGATAATCGTCGGAGTTGTGTAGTAGTACGTTCGTTCGTTCCGACGCAAAAAACGCGAACGACGACGATTACGGACGTTTAAATCGAAAACCTAATACCGTTGGCGACAATTTGGGAAGAACAATTCGCACAATTACGCGACCGTCGCACAATGGAAGGGCGGCACGACAGTGTCCCGTCAACCGTCCAAACCGCCATTTCGCACCCACCCTCCCATTCGTTACATAAATATTACTACGCCTATGCCGCCGCGATTATATAGTTCGAATCGTTCGTCGGTCGCCGCGCGCCATTTACGTCCCTATCCCGTTTCTCCGTCCCTCTCGCACTCCCCCCCCACACAGGTGCCGTCGTCAGAAGAACCCACGCGCGCTTTAATTAACTCGACGATTACACTTAATAACGGCGATTATTATTATACACGTCCCGTTACTATTATTATACGCCGGGGGACGTCGGTTCGACCGAGCTACTTAGACGGCGATTTCGCGTTAAAAAATATCGCCCGGAGTTACGTTATCGAGCCACCTTAAGTGCGGCAATTCTCCATGCGCGGTAACCATTTCGTCCGGTGTTTTACGCGAGTTGTTTCGCCGTAATTCTTCCTCGAGGAAATTACAGGGACCGTCGTAAAACGTGACATACTAAGTACCGACGATACGCAATTCGCTACCAGAAAGCAACCGTTGTTTCTGCACGAAAAACACGACGTCCACCGGACGGAATAAACGTTTTAACGCCGAGACGCGTTCTTCGTTTCATTCGGAATCTAAAATAATCGAACGTATCGTCTTGTCGGCCTTTACAGAATAAAACAAAGTATTTCTCGGGTACCACGATACCGTAGGAAATGTATTGTTCGCGAAATTACAAAAGCGGCGAATTTCTCGAACGCCGAGAGGGACGGACGCGGTATTCCGGACGAAATAGGTGTAGTGTAGTAGCATCCCGTTTTCCCGTCGCGTCGACCCTTGGACGCGCGTACCCTACTCGCAGGGATGGGCCCATCGGTTACTCGAAAAGGAGCGCATCTACAGACGATACCCGCAATTTACATAAATACAGGTACCGTATTTCGAAAACGACGCGGGTGAATAATTACGGGGTGCCGACCGGGAGTCGCGTATCGGGGCCGCGCGGAAAAACCAAACAAAAAAAATAAACCGGGCAAATCCGAATAAGACGGTTTTCGAATGATCAATATATTTTCGAAAAGTTGCGTCACTGGCAGAGAAAATGAACGTTCGTTCTGACGAGCGCGGAGATTGTCCCGTCGTCTGCGTCGCTGGATAATAAAGCGACGGACAATTCACCTTTTTGTTCCAGGAGTCCCCCGAATAAATGAAACGATTAATTCTGCGCGATATTAGAGATTCGAACATTATTTTCGACGAAAAATAAAGGTTTGAATATTTCGCGAGATTAAAAAAAACGAAAAACAAAAAAACGATCCTGTCGCGCGTCCCCGGGGTGTAGTACGACGGCGATATAATAACACTCGGGACGAAGATTTTAACGTACCGATGAAAATCGCGTTTTACGACATTAATGGACGACGGAGTCGAAAACACTCCGTCCATCGAGTTTATTAAGCGAACGCGTATCGCCTAAATCCGAGAGAACATATCCAATGCGTTTCTGAACCCGAACGCGACGATCGACAATAATAAGTACGAGTTGCTAATGTGGTTATTAAAAAAGTCCTAAAAAACGAAGAAACGAAAATCTGAAAAACGAGCCCAACGGAATTTCACGCGAAATTACGACCGTATTCGACTGTCGATTAATCGCGCGCGTAAAATTGGCCGTAAAATCGAATGGGACGTTCCGTTCGAGCGTCGAATTTGTCGACGAGATGGCGAGAAATGTCGGTGAATTTCGTCGATGTGCTATTACGGACGCGTGTCGTACATCATTGAGAAAGTGACGATTTTGCGCGGTGACGGGACGCCCGTTTGTGCGTTTCGCTTAACGAAATAGTACAAAAGTCGTCGTATCATCCGTTTGTTTGTTGTACGAATTTTGCTGGCAATCGGTTTTAGACCACACAAACTACTTATTCAACGAAACGTCCCAAAGTAATTTAGTCGAAATTAATTAAATTTTTTCCGACTCGTTTTCAACTGTTAGTTGAAATTGTTTTCAACCCCCTCCACCCCAGCCTCGAACGCGCAATAACGTTTTTCGTTTTTATCGCCTTCATAATATTATATTCGTCCGGGCGGCGAGATTTTCGTTCGCGTTTTCGTTTCATTTTTTTTTTTATTATACGAAAAAATTCGCGGAAAGTTATCCGTTCGCGACAATAAAACAGAATCCGAGTTACCGCGCAACGGTGTCCGGGACGACATTTGGAACAACTTTTCGCCCATTCGGGTGTTCACGTTACGCGCAACAGTCGCAATCACGGCCGGTCTTTTTTCCACTTTTCAACCGGTCCGAACGGATCCGTTCGGAAAAACGGCGGATTATCGTATTTATCGGTGGACCGACAAGAGAAACGAACGAGAACGTCGCCGTGAAAATTAGAAATACTAAAACGTACATCGGGCGTTGTTATTCGTCGGTCAATTCTCGTTAGAAAAAAACGACTTTTATACGTGTCGAAAATTCGAAATAAATCTCGAACGCGGGGAAAGAGGAAAAACGGCGTCCCCCATAAACATCATTTAGCGGAAAAATAATTGTCTACGGGCGTCGGAACGGTAAGGAAAAGTATAAAGAGGACAACCGTTCGATAGTTACCGAACAAACTTCGTCGTTGTTACCGTCTGTATAATTCGATAGAACGAAATTGGACGGTTTTTGTTTGTCGCGCGTTATAAATACCGATCGATTTGTTCAACGTATTTCGCGAAAATCACGTTTACGCGGTTTTTACGTACGTATTATAGAATTCGTATTTAACGATAATATGGCGCGCGCATTTGGACATTCTCCATTCAACGTCTATATACGTATTCGAACGACGGTCTAAAAAAAAGAACGAAAATTACGATCGCGTTATTTGGAAACACCCTCCGAAAAAAAACCTGGGTTATATTATCGAGTAAAATTTCGGGCGTAAAACGTTACTATCCCAGCGAACCGTACAATGTCGGATATCGTATCCGATCGTGGCGTTTCGGTTTTTCGTTCAGTTGCCAGGTCACCGGGAATTTTCGAAAGGGTTCGCTTTCCCCCCCCTCCCTCCACCGTTGCCGTACACGGAACGTACGATTATTATTACGTTCGATTCGTGGACAGGCCCTAGCTAGTCACAGAGGCGAATCGATTCGTATACGTAATGTCCGAGGGATCGGTCAGTTACTTAACCGTTGCCCACCCTGCCGGAATAACGATCGGGTGTTGTCGACGAATCGTTATTAGCGGAAAAACGCTCTAATGGTTTCACGTCAGCCTGCGTGTGTGTACGCTGGACGGTAATTTCGTGACGAAAAACGAACGCGAATTATAGATAATCGTAGTACGACGACGATACGTCCGGCACGGCGAATTTATTCGTGTTTTTTGTCCATTCGTAAAATGTACGCCGTGGCGTGCGTGCCGTAAATATGTCCGAAAATGTCGAAATTCAAAGCGGGCGAAATCGTCGGCGAAATGGAACGCCGGACGGCGTAAACGAAAACCGTAAAAACGAATTTCGTTGAACGACGACGCCACCGCCGATTGTAGTTCGGATATAGTGACGGCGACGAAATCGCGCGTATGTATTAAGCGAATAGCGACGGCCGATCGGGGAGGAGGGTGTTGACTCAAGGAACAAATCGACTCGTCGCCGTAGCCCACCTCCGGCCAAGTGGCGTTTAGCGCGTAAGACCGTACACGATGACGGGTAGAGACCGCGGCGTTTCGTTCGCGTGACGCTAATTGGCCTGGCGTGAACTCGCGAATTCCGGATTGTCGGCTAGACGACGAACTAAATTAGTGACGACGCTGTTGGGGGGAGGGGAGGGAGCCGCGAAATCGATTTGTTATGTTAATAGCTGTGTAAGTAGTACATCGTTACCGAGAAATGTGTGTGTGTGTGTGTGTGTGTGTGTGAGGGCGGGAGGAGGTTTGAATTCGAATTTCAGTCCGTTCCGACTGCCGACAGCGAAAACTTAAAAAATGATCTCGGCTAGTTCCGACCTACCCGAGCCCGTTCTATTCCGGCCGGGGATTCCTACAATTTTAAATTTCGAATTCGATTTCGTTTTTTGTTTCATGTTACGTTAGGCCTTGTTTTTGGTCGTTCGACGGCTACGCTCGTAAAAATGAAAACGAAAAGGGACCCGGGATTTTAATCGCCGAACGGTGTATTTTTTTCCCAGGGAATTTGCGTGTGCCCCCCGCCGAGTTCTCTCCCACCCCCCTGAGACGTCGGAGCGCCGTTAAAGTTGGTCAATATCCTCCCTCCCACGGGTGGTGGGGTGGGAGGGGAAGAGGGATAGTTTTGCTCGGCTCAAATTACGCGCCCGGCAGTACTAAAATCTAACCGACTCGCTCCCACTGTCGGTGTCGAAGAGTTTTTAGGATCGAGCGGCCGTCGTTAACGCGGGCCGCCCAATTGGAAGCCGGAAATTCGGCGTCCGTGTAACGAAGGCAATGGACGGTTTCGAAAACCGTTTGGAAATAAAGTCGCGGAATTATTGGGGGATTTGCGATAAAAACTGTCCGGAATAAAACTTGGGCAGAAAAAACCTCGAAAAATACAATCCTCGTTGACGTCGAACCGCTACAGTCGGCGAGAGAAAAAAAACCCGCACGACATATACGCATATACGTCGGTACACGTCGAATTCGGCACACGCGAAAACGGACAAGAGGAACGGCGACACGACGAGCAGTGTACGAAGAGGGCAACTCAAGTTCTCAACGTCTGTACGATTATTGGTCGTAATAAGGTTCTTTTCAGCGCACATTTTCGATTAATTACGCGCCGCGGACGTTCATTCGAAAAACGATCGGACAACCCCGTCCGTTAACGTTCCGTTCGTCGTCGAATCGCTCGAACAATATTTACGGACCGTTTTCAAAATCGTATATCCCGACAACTTTTACGCTTTTTATTTCCAAACGGTACCCCCCCTAACCCTATCCCCGGCGAAAATACGTTTTCGTTCTCGACCCGATACACCAAGGTCGACTTTCGCCGTAGTTGTATATTCGTTACGATAACGCGTTCGTCGTTTAGCTGTCACGTTTCCGCATTCGGGGTAAACACTATCGCGTCGGAAATTTGAGCGCCAAAACGCTGTCAAGGGCAAGTGGGATTCGCGAAAAAATCAACGCGCACGCGCGCGACAACGTACGATTGCGACCGTAGAAGAAACGTCGATAAACGGTGGCGACGAGGCGGGGGAAATATTACGATCAAGAGAGAACGGGACGGGCGAAAAAACTTTCTGTGTGTGTGTGTGGGGGGGGGGAGTGTAAACGATTTATATTCGCCGAGAAGACGATAAACGAAAAATTGCTCTCCCCCCTCCGTACACCGGCGCAGCGATACGATATTATTACGTTCCCGGGGAGGTACGGCGTACGAATATAAACGTTTCCACTCGTTTTTTATAAATCGGGCCGTACGGAGCGAATTAACGACCGCAATCGACGTGATAAATTCAAACGTCGAACTCCGTAGTATTCGGCGGGTAAATACGTTTATAATTTAGTCGGGGGGGGGGAGGAGGAGGAAAAAATGTCGAACAAACGTAAACACGCGTTACGAACATTTCCCTGTGCGTACCGTTATCGTCGGTAAATATACATGTGTGTGTGTGGGTGTATACCACGCAAGTCGAGGTCGGAGAATTTCGATTGGTTATGAACGAAATTTCGGTATTCGGTCGAGAACGTGAAAATAAAACCGATTTCGAATAGTCCGTAAACGTATTCGCTTTTGGTGAAAAATAATTCTATCAACCGCGTTTCTCTTCCAGTCGTTATTCGGGCGGTAATTTTTTTTTCAATCGTATTGGCCGATTAACCGTAACGAACATCGGTTCATCGTTTAGTCGTCCGCGCGGCTAACGTACGAAGTACAATACGCGGTCGGTGGTCCCCGGGACCTAACGTCGTTTTTAACGTATTTCGCGTTCCGGAATAAGTAGCGTAACGCAAATTGGATTTGAAACCGGCTAGGCGCTCGGTGGTGGGAGGAAGTCGCGTTCGTTTATTCGCACCGAACGACAACGTGTACATGTACGCGCGCACGAGCGTTTGGCCGTCCAATTAAACGTTACGAAAACCACTCCGAGGGATTCTCGGGTGCTCCGTCGAACACGATCAATTTTCTAAATCGGAAAAATCGCTTAGTTACCGTTCAAGTGGCGGCGGAGCGACTTAGAAAACAACAAAAAAAAAACCGTACCCGTCCCTCCACCACCGACGCAAAAACCAAACAACCGAGAAAAATTCGCGATCGTTAATTATTGACCGACGTGGACGTGATTCGTGACGAAACGTATTATAAACGAACGTTATTGCCGAAAACGACGGATTTCCGTAACGCCGGCGACGCGTTTTCGTTTCTCGCTATCGAAACGCTAGCGCGGATCCTTTACGACCTCTCCCCTCGAACGTTCGGACGCTTCGTAAATAAGAGAACGCGGGACGGGCGGCCGTCCGGACGACGGTCTTCATAATTATTGACGCCCGTCGAACGCCTTCCGTCTGGTCGACTTCCAAAATGGTACGATTTCCCCGCCGCTATAACGCGTATACGAAACGGCGATCCCGTCCCGGCCGTACAACATTTGTCATTCCGGAGCAACAATTGGGCGGGTGTCCGCGACGGGTGGACTGTGTACGGGGACACTCGTCCGCGGGGATGAAACGAACGCGCGGCGGTATGATTATCGTTTCGATTCGTTCGAAACGGATCGGGGCCCATTTATTTCGTTCGTTCACGGATCCGACCCTGTCGGTCGCGTGCCTTTACCCGGGTGCACGGACCGCTCTTAATCGGGACGGTCGTTCGTTTGGACGAATCGACCCATTTTCGACGGACGCGTCGGTGTAATTTTTGCTTCGCCGATGTCCACGAAGCCACTACGAATATTCCATGTAGTTCGCGGCGGCGGAAAAACGCGCCCCGCTTATTTCGTAATCATTTCTAACGTCGGATTTCCGTAAGTCCGAACGCTATTGCGAGTATATTTCTATTCGTTTTTCACTCGCTAACTCGACGTACGTACGTTCGAGAAATCGTTATTCTGTCGTACTAAATTTCTTTTCGTACCGTTCTTTCCGTCCCCCGCCGAATCGCGTACGTGATTATTATTTCCGAGACTATATATAACGTATATATCAAAAAGTAGTAAGAGTTTTTTAAAAAAAAAAAAAAACCGCTTATTATTCTTTCGAATTTATAATCCGAACGGAAATTTCGTGTTTTTTTTCTGATATTAGAAACTTAACGACTATATTGCGTAAGACGCGCGTGACGATCGCGAACGAAATAATAATTGATGGAAAACGATACAATCGAAACGAATCGGCTCGTAGTTCGAAACGAATTGTCGCCAATTTTCCGTTAACACGCGGGCGATTCGTCGTTCGCGCATTTTTTACCGTCCCGTGATTGATGGAAATCAATAGGTCGTGTACGTTCCACGTTGTCGTGTTTGATCAGCTTTGGTCCAGCGATCCGCAGGGATCGGACGAGCGTGTGGTCGGTGGTCGGCCGAACCGGAATAGCAGCGGGCGCCGGTTGGTTGTTTCCGAGCCCGAGGTGCGCGCGCGAACAGTATGCACACGGCGGCTTTTGGTTTAGGGTCGCCAGGGTTGAGCAAAAAGTTCCCAAGGACTTTTTACGTAGCGCGCCGCCGTCGACGGTTCGAAAATAAAACGCGACCGGCGTTTAGGTGGGTCCGTCCCAAGACGGGCCATTTTTTTCAGACGGTCGACGAGAGTTATTTGGGTAACGGACATTGATTTTTTCTCGTTTGGCGTTATATAGCCGTAGAGTAGACGGCTTTTCTATTTTCGAGTCGCCGACGGCGCGTACGCTCAAGGTTAATAACCTAACCGTAGGTCCGGGACACGCGCACGTATTTCGACAAATCGAACAGTAATCGACGGCCAGGGTACGCACTAAATATACGGTCGACGGATTACCAACGGGACACCGTTTCGAAACGTTTCACCGGCGCAATATATTCCGGAAATTTTCGAAATAAGAAAAAACGTCCCGAGCGCCGCGAAGCGTTTTTAGCCTTGGTCCGTTTCGTGAACGTTTTTACCCGGCGCGGTATAGTGGTAACCGTGTTACTCCGGTCTCGGTATACCATCCCGAAAGGGGTATCGTTTTCGGCGGCGTAATCGGTCACGCGGGCGCGTACGTTTTTATAGTCGAGCGTAACGTCCGGATTTAGTATAAGAAGGAGGAAAACGACGGCCGTGCTTTCGACGGACGGCCGTAACGGAAAATGTTTTCGTACGTACGTAAATAACGCGGACTAATACGAACAAATCGCGTAAACGCGTCGCGCGATATTTCGGAGCTTCGAAACAAAAAATAGTGCGAACAACAAATAGGTTTTTACGCGCGCGACGCCCGAAATTACGCGAAACGAGGTGGCGCGTAACGGTTTTTCGGAATTGTGCGTCGCGTTCGTCTAGTCCGTACGTCGCTCGTTCAGTTCGTCGACGCACGTTTGTCGAACGAGAACGTAGAGCGGCGCCGCCAAGCCGACCACCAAACAAACGCGTACCTCGAAAAACCGGCGTGAAAACGAAACACTTTTTTTAGTGCCGCCCGAGTGAAGGATACCGTTTATTATTTAGGGTTTCGCCGTAAAAAAAACGCCGTACGCCGATACGTACGTACCGAGCGCGTCGTTGAACGACCCCCGCGCCCCATTTTCCCCCCTTTTTTGTTTTTGTATTTGGAAAACCCCGACACGGATACACGCGCCCGATACTATTTCGAGAGACCGACGAATTGAAAGCGTAACGGGCGCGCGATCCCCCCCCCAAATCGGCTAGCAACCTCGGCGGAGTATATATATATATAGAGAGAATGTCGCGGAATATCTCGACGTCGCGGTTTTCGTCGTTCAATCACGACGCAAGGCAAACGTGAACGAATCGTACCGATCGGCCGAAACGATCGGACGCGCGATCACCGGCACCGGACGGATACGGCCGATTACGGCGATCGCGCGTACGACGTACGCATTTCTCGGTCGAACGCTTGTGTTTTACGACCGAACGCTAATTCCGTCTATCCCGACGCGTACGTAAAACACGCCCAAAGAAAAAGAAGCGCGCGTGTACGTTCGAAACGACGCGCCGTCACGCGGGGTCGATCACGCGCGATCGATCCGATCACGTACGCCCCATACGCGTAACAACGGCGGCGACGACAATAATAATAATTTCGAGTATTCCCGCGGCGTGTGTACGCGTAATATTTATTATCGTCACAGAGGCGCGCCCCGTGTTCCCTTTCCAATACATTCGTGTGTTTGTCACGACCGCGATCTATAATATACCGTACGCCGTTTGTGTGTGTGTATACGTACGTATCGTTCCGCCGGGTCGTCGAGTATTTTTTTTACAAATAATACTCGACAAATCACACGGCGGCTCCGGAAATCGACGTTTTCGACCGACGACGATCTCGATATTCGGCGTTTTATATCCGTCGTCCGGTGGAAAACTATTCGAATACCGCGACGAACAAACGCGAACGTTTGGTCCCCGTCCGCGAGAATACTACCGAAATCGTAAACGACCAACGATCCTCGGCCTACGTTTACCACACGGTTACCGCAACGCGCGGATACCGTCGGATTCGGCCACAAAACGTGCCGAGTCGGTCGAGTGACGTTTTCGTAACGTTCATATTCCGAAAAGGAGAGGCTTACGGGCGAACGGAATGACGGGCCGGTAATTTCGCGTGTGGTGTACACACCGAACGGGAGGTTGTTGGGTTATCTGGCGGGCGCAAGTCGGCAGGCGGCGGCGCGTGTTCTTTACGCGTTTTTTCTGGCCACGTTCGCCGACCGTATATAGCGTTGTCGTCCCACTGACCAGCGTCGTTTATTTCGAATTTTTATCGCTAAATACGCGTCCGTCAGGTTACACTCGATGTTCGTTCTATTTCCGGCGCGTAAAAAAGATCGTTTCTATTCCGAAAACCTTTTATCGGTTCGAAAACCTTCGTTTTTTTCACCCTATTTATCGACGAAATAGCGAAAAATTAGCTCCATTAATTAATCACTCGACCGTCGACGGTAAAATAACTCGAAAATTCGCTCTTTTTCGTTTTATCCAATTAACGCGACACGCGTACGGGTGCCGTAGATGATAACGATAATGGCCGACTGCAAACTTTGAACGCGTCGCCGTAGCCGCCATTTTCGGAGGAATCGCCAGTTTTTTTTTTCGTTTGTTTCTATTTTCGCTTCGACTGGAAAGCGTTTGCGTACGTTTGCACGCGCGCGATACGTCCGAAACGATCGAAATTATAAAAAAAAAAAAAAAACCGTAAACGCCCACGACGGTCCGAAACGAAAAAACGCGAACGTTAAAATTTTTTTTTAAAAATAATTACGATCGGTCGATTAGAAGACCGAAATTGACAGCGATCGGCACATTATTCGGGCTAACAATTACGTTTTACGTTTTTTTTTTTTAGCGTATTCGGAAATATTGTCGATTCAAGGCTGGACACACGTGTACCGTAAATAAAAGCGAACGAAAAACCGACGACGAGTTAGGTCGGGCGGGCGGGTGTTCGGGATAAAGAAAACGCGAAAAAGGGCTCGAGAACGAAGTAGTGTCGCGTAATGTATCGGTGTGTACGTACGTCGGTACATGGGCCCGGGCGACCAGCGCTATATTTAGGGAGGCTGAAACGTAACGGGCGAAGTATCGTCGTGTAGTCGAAAATGCGACCAGACCGGAGAACAATGACGGCCGTGTCCGTTCCCGCCTAGTACTCGGCGCTTCGTCCGGAATACGAAAAAAAATAGCGAAAAATTCCAATTACCGCGGCCTGACATTTTCGAGGACGCCACGCGGATCGTCCCTTAGTTTCACGCACCTCACCCCAGTCACGTAGTCCGTCGTCGCGTTAAAATGGAATAAAATTATCGCGCGCGATCGATATATTATTATTATCAATTATTACGGCGCGGCCGCGCGACAAAAACCGATTTAACGTCGGCCCGGGAAAACGGACGGACGCGGACCGACTGGCGATTTTCACGCCTCGGCGGCGACGTGTCCGCGGACCTAAGCCGACAACAACATTTTTCCCGGACACGAGACGGTAAAAATCGTACGGTCCAATGAATCGGACGCCGGCCGGGTGTCGGGCCGCCGCCTCGCGTTACGCTCGAGACACAATACGGTATAAACATCAGCGGCCTCGTTACCGATATCGTTCGTCGGTCACGCGTAATCGAAAACGAATCGATAGTTTGGCGTCACGACTAAACGCTGTTCGGCGCGTTCCGACGACATTTCATTTCTATCGCCAATTCGCCGGTCGACGACACCAATCGTGTGCGCCGACCGCCGTACTTTTTCGTGTCACCGTGTCGACCGAAAGTAATAACGAATTTCTCTCTCCCATCCCCTACCCTACCGACGTACTCGGCGATTATTCGAGTAGGAAACACGGAAAATGCATCCCCGGGGGAAACGCGGCGTTGGAAACGACGAGAAACGTTTATGAAATACCGGACGAAAAACCGATCCGTCGTCCGCGAGTCCCACATATATATATTGTTTGCGGACGATATTGTGTCGGTAGGAGAAAGTAAGGGAGGAAGTTAATCAGAGACTCGACGTGCGGAGATTAGCGACGGAAGAGAAGGGATTTAGGATTAATAAAAGTAAGAGAGAGAGTATACGTTTGAGGTAAAGGAACAAGTAGACGAAACGAAGAGTGGAATAGACGAGATAGACGACGTTGAATGTTTAAAAGTACTCAGGGGCGTTTCGTACAAAAGAACGGAGGTTTCGACGGGTATGTGAAGCGTAGGCGTGGTGGACGGGTCTGGTGCGAATTCCAACGGGGCTGAAAGGTAAGTTCTATAAGAGTGCGGTGAGACCAGGTATGTTGTACCGACGGTTCAGAGTGTTCAGGGCGGTGGACGAGAAAATAGAGCAGAGAACGAGTGTAGCGGGGCTGAGAATGTTTTAGACGGACGAGTGGGGTGACAAGGGGAACGTAGGAAATGGATATGTAAAAGGGAGTAGCGCGGATATAAAAAAAAAACGAGGGACAACGGACCGGTTTGGTCGTGTCACGAGGAGAGAATATTTGGAAGTAGTACAGTTATGGGATCGAGCGCGGAAGGAATTAGCGGTTGAACGGGATCATCGAATGAAGTGGACGAGCAAGGTGGGACCATAAAGCTGGGAGAACGAGAAAACGAATATTTGGCGAGTCGTCCGTAATAGACCACCGGTACAACGAAACGTCCGACACGACCACGCCGCGGCGATTCGGTAACACCGACGAACGTGTGTCGGGCTTTTCGTCGGCGGTCGTTCTTAAGCCGTCGCAGTACGCGCGTACTATATATAGTGTCGACCAGTCCTCACTGTTAACGGCCGGTTTTTTTCGTTCGAACGAAAACGTCGATAAAAAAAAACCGACGAGCTAACCGGGACGATTTGTACGTTTAGTGAGCGTAAATTCGCGAAATCGGACGACGAACGGTTATGAAATATCGGCGTCCGTTCGGTGGTGGCGATCCGCGACGACGTCCGGTTCCGTTTGCCGCCGGCGCGGGCTTTGGGTAGGACACGCGCCGTACGAACGAAACACGCGTTCTCGTAACACGTACACCAACCCGGGAACGGAAAATGGAAGGCGCGCGCGCCTCCGTCGACCGACCGAACGGATTCATAAACGCTCGAACGCGGTTCGCCCGGTATACAACGTCCGGGTACGTATTTCGCGCGTGCGCCTTGGTAAACGATCGTGACGCGCCTTTTTCGGTATAATTATAATATATATATATATATAATAGAGAGAGAGAAACGCAAATGTTTATCTTTCGAGCGGCGGCACGCCCGCCAATCCGCCGGCCTCGTAATCTGATTACCCGTTTAAATCGTCCCGCGTTTAATCCCATTTGGCCTCTACTGACTGCGGATAAACGGATACGCCGAACATAACGGCGAGTAAAAATTACTCCGACACCGGCGAAAAAACGACGATCCGTTTTTTTTTACCGCGCCAGCCGCCGACGTTTCGCGTTGTTTCGTTTCCCGAATTCGCGCCTCAGCTTACGTTTAGGCGTCGTAACTACGACCAACGCCACCGACGAAAACCGAACCACTTGTGACATTGTTTTCGCGTCCGGCCGGACGAAACCGAAAACCTCGGCAGGCCCGTCGGTTATTCGCGAATTGAAACGTTCGTACCCGGCCACGTTCGAACCGAAAACCGTGACGGGAAAACTAAGAAACGTACGTCCGTCACAGTTCGCGATCGTATCAGCGTGTCGTTCCAGAGCGCGGTAGTTAAAACGGAACGGGCCCGTTTCACGAATCGTATACGACGTTTTCCCGTCACTTCGGGTTCGTCTCGCTTTTAGACGGTTAACACGCGCCGGTAACGTCAAGCGAGATCGTCTCGACGTTCTTTTTTTTTTTTCAAAACGATTGTCGACAACGACGACCCGTATACGATTTATTTCGCATACGTTACCACCACCACGCTCCCATTGCCGGCGGTTCGAAAGCGAAAAAAGGTCGCGCCGACGGTCGACTTACTTTTTTTTCACTCACTATTCCTTCCATTCCTCCGCCGCGCGCGCGACGGCACGTGTTCCGTTAATATTGGCATTATTTTTCCCTGTTCCGGATCGTGAAATTCGTACGATATTTCTCGTATTTTATTCGACGGCGAACGCCGTCCCGCCCGATCGGTCCTACAATCATTATTGTTTCCGGGGAGGGGGGAGGGATACGAGCGAAAATTGTCCAATCACCGGGAACACTCCCCCGCCATAGATCGCGGCCGTAATTTTCTGGCGGCCGCGGTAGTTCGCCGAATTTCACGGCCCTACGTTCGATTTTCTACCGGCGACCAAGCGACACGGCGCGAACCAATATCATCCGTCGCCGGTTATTTTTTAGACGGTTCGCGCGCCGTGTCGACCGGATACGTGCCACGGACGGTTAATCGCCGGCGAGCGCCCGTAAAACGAGTACGGTACACGCCGACGGTTCCGCCGGGACTTCGGTTTTGGGTCGACGCCGTGACCGGAGATTTGCGTAAAACGTACCGGCGGGGCAATGCGTTGATCGAGTTTCCGGCACTATTTATTCGTTTCGAGGGCGGTCGGACGTCCGCGTATTTTCGTATATATTGGTACAAGTACGCGCCGCCGTTAGGTAGTGGGGATTAAAAGGCGGCAAGAACGGAACAATTGAAATAAATAATTTCGATACGTCGCCGTGAGAACGGCAAATGCGATTACCGGACGGGGAAACACCGAAATCCCCGGACGTATAATAAACAACCTAATGGACGGAAAAACCGCGAAACCGGACGCGGCACGACACGCCGATAGGTTTCGTATTATTTTCGGTTTTAAATGTTTAATTTAGCTACCGCGGCGCGTAAAAAACCGCTCGCCGGACCACGGGGACATTTATTACGTCGTAATTATTGGCGTATAAACGTTACACAACCGCGGAAGACGCTGTCGATTTGGGGACACCGAACCTATCGTCACGAATCGGTAGTTGGTACTAAAACGACGCGAGAATCGAAAATGTTTTACGAAAAGAGCAAAAGCGACCGACGAAAGTAACCGTTTCGGAACACGTTTTCCTTTGTAAATAAAACGACGGGGAGGTTCCGACATGTGTGTGTGTGTGTGTACGTTTGTTGGTAAACGTCCGGCGAACGAAGCGGAAACGAAAATACGGTCGAATAATTGACGGTATCTTTGTTTTTTTGGGTACGACCTAAGGGACAACACGGGCTCGGAAGAAGTCGAACGTGGAAATTGGAAATTGTCCAGATGGCGTTCGCTCTTTATTATGACCGTACGTACGCGTTTACGCGGACGGGTTTGACGGGTGAAGCGCGTTCGGGGGGGGGGGGGGGGCAGTTTTCACGTAAAACGGTGAAATCGAACGCGGTACGGCTAACGTCGTCAATGGCGAGAACGGTGGCCCGTAAATTCGATCGGCGGATACGCGACCACGGTCGCTAACGTGTCGTCCGTTTTCGTTATTCCGTCCCGGGCACGAGCGGGCTACGATCATTTACGACCGGTGGACGTCACGAACGCGGTTCGTTTTCGCGACTGTCCGAGCATTTCTTCGCCGATCCACGGGCCGCGAATGGAACGGACCCGACAACGGGAACCGAGGCGTATTTAGCGAAATGATTCGAAATAAACGACGCCGGGGGAACAACAGACGGTGGACACACGTTTTCGGGACGACGGCGAGACTATTTATAAGGGTCGGCGCACGTGGCCGGATGAAAGAACGCCGCCTTCCGACTCGTTAGATAACCTCACCCCCCCATCCCCCCACTTCGGTGTACGACGTGAAATCACCGGAGCCGACGATACGGGAGAATTTTCGCAGCCCGTCGGGTATCGTTCCGAACGTAAAACCTCTCCTAAACGCTATCCGCTATTCGTTTCGGTTACCGACATTCGCGAAATTCGTCCAACGGTATCGATAAAACCGGCCGCCCAGTCGTTCACTGTGACGTCGGTAGTCCGATTTTTTTCCAAACGACGAACCGGAATTCGATTGTTTCTCCTCGATCGGCGCCCGTACACGTTTACGCCGTAGTCACGGTATTCTATCGATTCGTACCGTTTTGACGATCGTTGCAACACCCGCCGACTGACACGCACGGCGGCCGAGACCAACCGTTCGGGAGAGTGGGTAAGTAGGTGGTTAATGTATTCGTCCTCGGGGCGACGGATAATTAATAAAACGTGGCCGACGTAATTGGCGCGAGTGTGTGCGGCGAAAGTTTCTAACGGCCGAAAGTTTTTTTCTCGTGGAATGGTCGTCGATTTATAATTTTTCGCGGACGAAATACCGGCGGAGCGAACACATTCATTTTTCGCCCGTACGATATCAATAAATTCGTAGCGTCCGGGTCGTTAACACGCTCCTTACGGGGCCGACCTAAGTAAGATAAGTGCTTTTTTCGGGGCGAATTTACGACTTCGGACGTACATTCTCGTTTTTTCGCCGGGAGAGGCGATTTAATAAAGTCGTCGCGCGCTCGCCTATTTCCGCCATATCGAAAAATCGACGTCGCCCTGCGTAGCAATAACAAACGGTCGCGGGACGCGCGCGTCGTGAAAACCGCGGACGTACATTTTCCCCGGCCGTTCACTATTATTATTATTATTATTCGTACAACGACGAAACGGAAGATAAACACCGAAAGCGGATCGGGAAACGCGTGTAGACGGTTCGGTCGCTGGGCGATTGATTTATTCGCCGCGTCCGGCCAAAAGTGCGGCGAGAAAATCGACGGGAAATCCGTTTAACGGTTTTACGCGGCGGACGGGTGAAGGACGCGGATCGGCGAAAGCCCGAACGTTATAACGGATTATCGCGCCCCGAGCGGACGGTTTTTTATTTTTTTTGACTCCGAGTGCGCCGGCACACACGCGTGTCCGTCTCTCGCCCTAATCGTTATTTACGGATGATAACGTCATCCGGTCCCGAACGTTTATCTGGACGACGACGTAATGGCCGATTCGTTTCGACGGGACGTTTTTTTCGTTTCGGACGCGACAAAACCGTCGTCGACGCCCGCGTTCTCATACGTTCCCCGCCAAACGGTCGCCCTGGAACGCGATAAACGTTTCGCGTCATCCTACAATTACGCGCGATGGTAACCGTTTCGCCGTCGGCAGAGTACGGTCGACGGTGGTCACGCGCCACGCGGTGGTGGCCCGGGGTAACGCGGCCGTCCGAACGTATTCGCGGACAATTGTCAAAATTGTACCGGCCGGAACGAAACGGCGACGGGTTCTACGAGTGGGCGCGAAACCGGTACGTGAACAGCGCGGGTATATCCGACGGGACGGACCCCTATCGGTACCTAAACGTTCGCTAAACGGGTGGTACGCGTTCACGTTTTTACGTCCCGTCGCCGCTGTTCGCGTCTACGGGACCGGACGTAATGAATCGCCGAAAGATGCCGTTCGACAATCGGACGCGTTATTCCGCGAGCGACGACGTCCCGACATTTGAACAAACCCGAGTACGTTATCCGTACGATGATCGAATGGACGATTCGAAACGAACGCGCCCCGTCCGGTAGTTGATGGCGTTTCGCGTACGGCCGACGACGAACCGGCCGACATTTACGGTTAATGAATGTGTCTCGTCGCCGGCGACCGCGGTAACAATACCGAACGAACGAGGCCGAGTGCTACGCCGCGTACAGTGACCGGACGACAACGAACCAACCGTCCGATATAATTGCGTCCCGGACACGTGTCCGCCCAATTATACCGGACGATCTCGTTTTACAATTACGCGCGCGTTCCTATTTAATTAACCACCGACGAGTGCGCGCCGGTTCGCCGTGTCGGCCATTTAAAACGCCGCATTGTTCTCCGCGTTCCCACGTCATAATAAACGCGCTGGCCGTTTCCACAAACAATACACCCGTGTACATTCGTCGGTTCGATTCCGACAGCCGTTTAATTGAAAACGCGGTCCTTCCTCCCGCCCCGACGACAGAGGACGCCGGCGGTGAACGCGATTTTCAATTAT
>JAIPRN010001855.1:0-38280 GCA_025469175.1 Geopemphigus sp. TES_GeoC_2020
ATTCATATATATATATATATATATATATATATATGTATATATATATGTATATATATATATATGTATATATATGAATATGTTTATGTATATACGACGCACGCTCCTGTGTCACAGAGGTTGTTGCGGCATACGCGATCGCCGCAGTCGATGAGAGACGTCGACGACGATTTGTCATCGGATTAACGTCCATCCAGACGACATATATCGCCATAAATAATAATACAAGTGTGCCACCGCATAATTGGACGTTTGGACCACCACCGATGGCCTTCCTATCCGCTTCACACCCCTCTCCTTCTCTTTCCACCACCCCCGGCCGCTGTTTGGATATATTAAATCCTTTGAAAATGGACCTTAATTATCGACGTTAATACGTATAATGTTAATAACATAATATACTAATAGGCATACGTGTGTATGCATACAATATATACAAAATGCAAAAATAAAAACGTGGTCTTTTTTATGATATTCGTGTTCAATGTGCCTCATACAATATATATCTTTATTCGTTCTACAGTCCGAACGGAATTGTATTAGATATTCAACGTTACCCCCCGAGTAAATATTCGAAATAAACAAAAAAGGCTAAAAATATATATAGTTATCGTTGAATCTAGCATGAATTTCCCAAACTTACAGATACAATCCTTAATAATTCACAATTTCGACACATTTTTTTTTGTGTAACAATGTAAAGTTTGCAAATACAAAATGTAAATTTAACGTTGAATCGGGCAACAAATTCCATTGTAATATTTATATTATATACATATTTAATTAAAATGTGAATTTATGTAACGAGTTGGATCCATAATTATTACGTTTTTCACGTTAAATAAATAAATAAATGTTTATACTATAAATATTCTAACTTAATATTATTTAATTGTTTTTATTTTATCATTGCTAGGCATTATGGACTTGTTAGCCTGTAAGCTTTGACAGCAATATTTCAGTCAGTGAACATGCTACCGTTTATTGTAAGAAAAAGCACGGAAAAACATATAATAAACAATCATCACCGAAAGGTTTGGCGGAGACGATGATTCCGACCACACAGCCTCTGAAAACAAACAGGACGTATAATGAAGGAACATGTCCCTCTACAAATATGTATATTGACCGCGGTTTTAACTGCTTTCCGCCTGGTACCGGTAATTTGACCGAATATCACAGCAGCAGACGTCCTGTCAAATCATCCAGTACCCGGACGGGCTGCTACGTGCAATTCTTTAATGTAAAAAGGATTCGTGCATCTCACGGTCACCTCCACCGTATCCATGGGATGGTCCGTAACCATTTCCGCGATCGATCCAGCGCCGAATTCACCTGTCACTTGCCCAATTCCTAGGCTGCATCTGAAATGGTCGGTGCCCGGATCTTTCCTCCCGAAGCAGAAACGAGGGAGTTTGTTAGTGCTAGAAGGTTCCCACAAATCTTACCAAACCCAACTAAGTAAAGTAAAGAACGGGTTAGAAGTCTTAGTGTGGCCAATCGCGGCTTCCTG
The DNA here is from genome assembly GCA_025469175.1 of Geopemphigus sp. TES_GeoC_2020. NCBI lineage: Eukaryota > Metazoa > Arthropoda > Insecta > Hemiptera > Aphididae > Geopemphigus > Geopemphigus sp. TES_GeoC_2020. The sequence continues at coordinate 1,511 of JAIPRN010001855.1, forward strand.
GAACGACCGTACTAGTCTTCTCGTCCCGTTGGGACAAGGCGAGTCCATGAAAGGGCTCACGTGGTCCGACTTTACTGACCCCATATACTTAGAGTACTGGTTAAGAATTCTTAGCCCCTCCGCTCACATAATTCTGATATTCAGGAATGATCATTAAGCCTCCTTACCACGATACCGTGAGTTCTATGAGGGAGCATATTACACAACCTTTATCGATATAAAGATACTCCAGAAATAATACCAGGATAATACCTGCTTGTCTGCCATAACATTTCGTAATGTTATGTATATATCATCAATATACTAAATATTTTAAAAAACTTACACGATAATTGTAAATAAAAGTAGTCACACTCAACTGCATTTTATTATCAGAATCATCTTTCATTCAATATCGTCTAATTGACCTAAACTAAAAATAGTTAAGTACAATTACTACAGATTATGAAACATGTTATTTGAAATGGCATAATCCTACTTTATGCTTAATATAAAAAACAACTAACGATATATCACAAATTTTAAATTACTCAATTTAGCGACTACACGTCAAATATTATCCAAATAATTTATAGTTTGATACAATTATCATAAGGCACATTGAACCTGCAAAATAACTACCATTTAAAAAAGTATGTAATTAAGTAAACACGATGAAATATAATCGAATATATATGAACTTGTGATGCCCTTAAGGCGCCAGCAGAAGGTGCTCATTTCCGGGAGCAAATAATGTTCTGTTCCAAGAGCAGAAGAAGGCGCTCACTGCCAACAGCAAGAGATGCTCAGTCTAAGCGGCGGGAAGTAACCGTTGCATTTCCAGTATGTAACATCACTTCATAACTTAAGGTTTATTCCGATATAACGGATAGGCGAATGTGATATTTTATGTTACGAAAAATCTAAGTACTTGATTTATTTTACGTTTAATATTTGTCGCTGACTTCGTCTGTACATACGAATACAGCGTCCCAACTTTTACATTTTCAATATCCTTTTTTTTTACTTAAAAAGTACATTTAAATTTTTACTCGATCAAGACTACAAAGGGTCAACGTCGGTACCAGATAAGTGCGTATATTTTATTTTATTCCATTAAGTCGTTTATTTAAATTAAAAAGAATCTCTAATTAGTTCTCGAACTCACAACTTTACTAGATTGGTGTTTTTAACTTAACAACTCAGATATTTATCACTCATAACTAATTATTGCTTCTCACCACAACTATTTTCCTTTTAAATTTCTTAATTCTTAAGATATTACAATTTTAATGTACGTATTTATATTCAAATTGTCGTTAAAATTCGTATTACATATATTTTATCGCAAGTAATTGATCGGTTAAAAGTTATTCGTTTGACTTCAAATAAAAATGAAAATATTATAATCCGTTTTTTCATACAATTATTCTGCTTTGACGTGTTTCACTTTTTTTACAAAGTTCGCACACACTATATATACAAAAAATAGTGAAAAGTTGAGTTTTTTTATCTCCAAACATACGACATTTAATGTTTATTTGAAAGTATTACTCAAACACTATAGAATGTCAATATATATATAATTTGGTACGCCAAACCTGATAATCATAGATGTGACAATACTTTTTCACAATTCCACCCTGTTTGTTGGAGAACCGTATATCGAGTTACCATCCGATGTTTAGAAAACGATATACGAACTTAACCCATCACAAACATACACATCACGCGTGTCGTTTAAATCCGATCGTGTGTAAGACCTGATACGCGTACGCGCGTAACATTTACGTTCTAGGCGGATCGATATCGTTATCGCTCTCGCGATGTCGTCTTTTTCGGAATTTATTAACCAAAAATAATTGTTGTATTTTTTTCGATCTAAATATGTACGTTTTGACGTCGGATATTTGCGAATTATGCCGTTTTGTCTGCTGGCTGTGTTTTACGTAGTCGTTGTTGACAACACGATATGTTGATAGGACCGAGACAACACGAGAGAAAACTCACTTAAAAATTATAATGTTCACATAGTATTAACAATGCTCAATATTTTGTTTGTCCATTGAACACAATAGATAGCCTAGTTTTCTATGTGTTCCTCACTCGTATATACATATTGGTCAAATGTTTACACGCGATTAGTCGATTTTTCCGTTTGGATTAGTTTTAAGTACGAAAAATCGACTACTACAGAAATTCATTTCGAACCAATAAACAAAAAAAAAACGAATAATTTTTCAAATCGAACACCAAAAATAATGTTTTGGTCACTCGAACGAATATCTAAACAAAGAAAAAGCTTGTGCCTGATAATATTCTAAAATGTTTAAAATAATTAGATCAACATCAATTGATCTAAAGCTCGACATTTCGAATATTTTTTTATGTAATTAATTCGAATTGTTTACTTTCATCGGATATCGATTCTTATCAGTTCTTTCTATAAAATAGTATATACAAAAAACAAACATATCAACTCTTTACAAAGTTCAAATATTTTATGTTAAAATATTTAAATTTTAGTCAATAATTTATAATAACCGGTGAAATATAGTATACTTGTTACGTTACATATGTATATTATAACGTAGTTATTACTTATTGTTATCAAAAGTTTATATATTTTAAAACTCTATTATGCTTATTACATCTTGGATTCACTTAGAACGATCATTTATATTTATGGGATGTTAGTTCATGTAGCTAGTAAGAAAGACTTTCGTTATTATAAACATCAAACAAAAATAATAAAGAATAATGAAAATGATTAATCTAGTTTTTTTCATTGTTTACTTATAAAATATTATATCCTTAAAAAAAGGATTTTGTGCCAACTTTTAATTCACATTTAGTTTCACTTAAATTTTACTTTCAATTATCTTTTTTTCTCTATAATAACGGTAGATAAATATATTTAAAATTATCATCGCTTTTATGTTTCGAGTTTTAAGTTATTAAACGTTAAATTAGAATTTTGCGACTATTTGAACTTTTTTCACCGTTATATAATAATAATAATATTCGTATTATTTAATCAACAGACGAATTCATTTGTTTAATGATATGCACAAATATGTTCATAAAAACCGTTATTCAATTATGATTCGTTGACCAAAATTTAGAAGAAATATTTTATCCTTATCATTCGATGAAAAGAGAAATAATTGTTTATAACTATATGTGTCCTTTCTGTCGTTTGAAAAAGGTTCAACATATGTATATGAAAAGGATTAAATCGAATGTTTTTCAGGTCGACAAAATAATATAGTTAGTTAAACTAACGTTGAAATGAACTATACGTTTGATACAAAACTATCGGCATATATACGAATTCCGTCGCTCACGAATTTCTCCGCCTTTATTACCGTCCTGAGCGGCTGATTGCCTATTTCGCTGCGACGTTGGGTTGACCGTAAGTGTGTTGTGTACGTTAGTTTGTCGGATGAGTAACGGCGATGGCGATGAAAGCGCTGTACAACGAGACGTGTTTGTGTGCAATAGGAAAATGGCATTCCGCTGGAAGACTGGCCAAATGGTGGCGTGATGACTTCGTTTTTGAGACTGGTCTGACAAATTCCGCGGTAATACACAGCAACGAGCGGCTAGATTTACGGCAGTTTAATGCGATGACGCGTTGTCGCGTACTCTTTCTCCCTCTTCCCTGACCGAATTCCGTAAAAATAAACGTTTCCGTTTGTCGCGCTCGTTCTGCGCATTATTTATAGACATCGTTAACACGTGTATGTGCGTATAAATATATATATATACACACACGTGTGTGTGTGTGTGTGTGTGTACGCGTGTGTATGTTGATAATTTGTTTGTGGCGGCCGAGTTACGTACATCTTCATCCCCTCTAGATCAGTGCTGCTGCTGCACCACTGGGTCCAGTCGTATTACGATGACATCAAAAATACACACGCTCGTGCAAGACCGGGGCGCACTTGAGACCGATTTTTCGGTTTTCTTGGCAGTCTCTCGACGGCGGTTTTCTTCATTCGTTCGTCGTCTCATCTCTCTCTCTCTCTCTCTCTCTCTCTCTCTCTCTCTCTCTCTCTCTCTCTCTCTCTTTCTCTTTCTCTCTCTCTATCCAATCGAAACCGTCACGGATCGTATTTGTATGTATGGTCGTGACGCTATCGCCACCGCAGCCGCCCGTTGGCACCGAATCAGACTCGCCTGCTCCGACACCGATCACGTGTACTCAACGCGTAAGACTCGTCAACGGCGCACGATAATATTGAGAAAACTGAGTGTAACGGTGGCTTCGGACGAAAATAATGTACGAACGTAGGACGGTATGATGGCATTTCATTTTTTCGGAAACATATTTTTTGTCATATCCTGTCCTCGTACATTTATAGGCGCATAGTGTGACTGTTGTTATTTTTTTGCCTTATTTCACACGCGATTCCGGAACATTTTTACGAAATACGTGTCCCGCGTTCACTTCAAACGAACAATCCATTAAGTACGATCGCGTATTATAAGTTTCCAAAAAAGGAGTAACATATATAAGTCCATTTGTATGGCTTTCCGCGACATAAACGCACACACCTACTCTCGTTAATTGTCGATAATATTGTGCCCAAAATGGCCGTCTGTGAAACATTTGTAAGCCGCTGGGTCAAGTACGAATATTTTAATATCGAAATGGTTGTGCGCAAACGACTCTTCTCGAGCAATAATTTTATCAACTCTATCCGCGTCGATAGGTTAAAAACGGACGTACAACTTTAGGTGATTGTTTACAACATGTTCTTTTCCGTTACCATTTACAAGAGCGGGGCTTATTTTATATTTAATACAAACCAAAAACAAATATTAGTCTCTCTTCCACAATAATATAAAAATCACAATTACACGTCCCGACCGCCGACCGTTACCTCCAAAATGTCTCTGCCATTTTTGTCGTTTTCTTCGTTAAAGCCGTCAAATGTTCGACCAAATCACACAATGATATAAATTAGTTTAAATCCATTGGGTCGAAAAAATAATATGACGCCAAATTAAACGTTCATAGACAACAAAAGAATTTTCAGCTAGATGTGTTTAATGTCAAAATGAAAAGGATTATCAATTCGACTTGGTTCGAAAAAAGTGATATTTTAGTTTATTCATCTTTTTATTACAAGAACCGGGGTTTTAGCGTCAAATAATTTTACAAAAATAACGTGAAGTAACCATTTGGTAATAAATGTTAAATATTTTATTTAACATGAAGCATGAAATTAGTTGCTTCAGACTTTACAAGTTGTTAACTATTTATTATAACGTATTTCATAATACGTATAAGTTATTAAAATGCATTTCGAACTTTGATAATTAAATTTGATAAGTCCAACGATTATTTGTGATAAATACATATCAATAATATAGCGTAAATTCGTTCGACTATTTAATGAAAAATTATGAACATCGGCTATTTAAGTAACGAAATTGAATAAAAAATTATCTTTTTAACGTAACTGGTGTTAATGTTCTCTCACTTTTGAAAACATACATCAACTTTAAAACTAATATGGCGTCTTGTATGCGAACGCTTTGGGGTAAACAATGAAAGTTGGAAAACCAAACCGTTAGAATATTAATGATTCGTTCGTAAGAGCTAAACAACAAAGTTCAATATTCGCGAAAATATTCTTTCAAATAGCTTTCTTCGGCGGCTGATAATTACAATTTGGGCATGAAAATCGCCGACATGCGTGTGTAAACATAGCACCGTTGAAACATTTTGCTGTGTACCTGAAAGAGTTCACGGGCAATTACGAAAAAACGCGCAAATTGTTGAACATTTTTCCGCGGATATTCATAAAACATTTTTTAAATCATCCGGACCTGGCTAAGAAATACTAGTCGGCCTCCGCATGTGGATGGAGGTGTTTTCATTCGACGCATCGCTTTAGCCGGATGGAAAGCACGCGGTTGTACTGACCGCGGTGGAAGTATTTTACGACAAACGCGCGTGGACAAATGAGGTATTTTTGGGGCGAACCGCGGGAAACAGCGGACGCAACACGGCACGATGTACATAACCGACTGCGAAGTATACATCGCCCGTACGTACGCCGCCTACAATAACTACTGCTATTACTACTACTACACCGCACGTGTTATCCGATTAAATTGAATTTAAGTAGAAAATAATGAATCGTCGGGCTGCGGGCGATTCCCTAATGCCGGGTGACTGTCACTATAATATCTACATTGCTACACAGTTTATACTGTTATTTATACTGCGTTTTTTTCCTACGTGCTTCCGTAGGCTTGGCTATTACAATTAAATACGAATTTGACGTGATCATTCGGGTTAACGTGTTTTTTCGTTAATAATACATTTTTTTCAAACCCCAAAACCTACGACCTCCGGTGTGTAGTAGAAAGTTTTTTATTTCACTGTACAAAAAAAAATTATTAATTAATATTTCTTGGTCAAGTTCCGTGGAAAAAATACACTACGTTTATTTTTAGAATCCGCGCCACTAACGTGTCGACGATGATGATGAGAATCTCGCGTGACAGCCATTGTAATAATTTTGGTTATTTTTGTACCGTTTTGCGGTTTTGTGATTGCGGCGACACACACTATTTCATTTGAAAATCTATCGAATCTTCAACTACATTTCAGTAGCAATTTGGTAAAAATCTTTTGAAAAACCGTTCCAGTGTCAGAAAGTAAAATTAATCGCACTGTATTTCACGGACATAAATACAACGAAAGAGAATAACCAATTAAATATTATTATCGACGAGTTGATAATACTTTTAAAATCTGAACCATTCGAAATTTATTTTTGGAGAAATATTTAATCAATACCCACGTAATAATCCAACGTGGAAGTAAATTCGTATAATTTAGACTTTATTAAAAAAAACCTTAACAGTATAACGTTATTTTTACGGTGGAATCGATAAAAAAATATTTACACATTTTGTATACCTTACGTTTTATATTTTATGCATTTATCTGAATGGCTGTATAGTATTAAAATTAATAAAAACGTGAAATATTTTACAGTATTGAAAAAAAATTATAACATGGACTAAGTACAAATATTTTTGCTCAATACATTTTAAGGTAAATTTACTTTTTCAATGGTTATTGATATAAATTAAACATCTGGTAATACGAAAATAATTTTTGAGACTACCGTCAAATTTATAATTTAAAAATATGATCTGCTAATAATTCTATTTGAAAATTAATATTTAGTTATTAACAATTATTTTTAAGAATCTTCAATGTAAGTAAACAATTTTGTTTATTTCGTTAAAACGTTATTTACATTTCAAAAAATCGTATCAACATTTGAATAAAATATCAAAAATTACGAACAATTATTATATATATAAATATTTCATAAATATACGTAATTAATATATAAGCTAATAAGCTACATAGACTAACCGATATGTTCAAAAAGAAAATGTAAATATCCTCGATAAAATTAACGAAATGAACTTAATCAAATGTAAACGAATAATTCATAATTAAAAAGACGGTCGTTTTAATTGAATAAGTTAGTTTTTATAATTGTCAAAATATGAATTAATCTATCATACGTTAAACATAAGGTTCATTCATCGAATTAGTCTATAAATCAATATGATTAATTACACTAAAATAAGTTTAATTATCTTGTTACATATACGACTACTAATTAAAATAACATTAAATGAACTTCGTTTGTTATGTATTTTTTTGAACGCCTAACAACTGATAACATCTATAAAACGTGCGATATTTAAACTATACTGAATTAATAAACCAAATATTTTAAATAGAAAATTTTAGAATAAAACTTTAAGTTCGAAAATTAATGCGTGTATAATATTTTTAATTAGTTATATTGCGAAACAATTGGACTTCATTAAACGACACTTTTTCGTTACATTTTAATAAGCGGGATAAATATAGGCATAACTTAAAATTGTATTGTTTATAAATAGTTGTTGATTGCAAGAGTAAAAATTGAATAACAGCAATTAGTCTCAACGAAAACTCTTACAGTGGTTTTTTTGTCAGGGGATGAACGGTATAATTTAACGAATTTATATAATTGACATAATTCATACAAACATACAAACATTTTACGAGTTACAATACAATTAACCGTACTGTTTTCCTTATTAAAAACCCTATTTTATTTTTAAACTAAGTACGTATACTTTATTGTAGCGTGTTACAAAATTACTAATTTGGTTCCGTAAATTCCCGTCAAATATTTAACGCGACATCATTTTAAACGATTGGAAAATCACCATCGACGCGTACATGTTAAAAGTTAATCGCTTTTCGTATAACTCATAAGAAATCTCGTACAAACTGTATAACAAGAGTGAAGGTGTTATACCGAAATCCATTTTCGAAATATTGTGGAAGTAGTAATTCTTTTTTAAACGAATTTTTTATAGCGGTCCGGTCACCCGACGCGCGGATTTATTTCGGGCTCGCGCATTCGGATCGAAGTATAGAGCCAATTACGAACAAAATATTATCGCGCCCATTACGACGTTTGTTTGACTATGATTTAAACTTTAATCATAATATATTGCCAACGTTATTATATATAAGCCTCGCGTGCACGTAACGTTCAAAAACTATACTCGAGTATTCTCCAATAAACATAATTTTTAATGTATCTGACGAATCAACAACCGTACAGTATAGTAGACGTTACGATTATTTCTCGTGATATACTTCAGTAACGCATCTGAGGCGCACTTCAAACCAAACACAATATAATACCGATTAATATTATACACCCCCGAACGTATTTCTCTTACAACAACAACGTTATTAGCATTTCGGCAGTACGCATAAATATATTGTTATGTGTAACGGTAAAGGTGTACATGTGCAGGTTTTATTGTTCTCTTGCCCGAGTATTATTTGTGTATAAGAAATAATAGTGATAATACACACACACACACACACACACACACACACACACACACTACATATACGTAATGGATTTCACACGAGTGTACATCGATCAAGTGCGTACCAGGTAAGACGCACACGAACGGGCCACGAACAAGGGTCTCGCGGTGTGATTATTTTCTCTTACGGGTACCACATTACAACGATCGTTTTATCGTCCGATTTCCGTACCTATGTGTACGTAGAGGCACGGTGTTGGATAGAAACGCCTTATGTTGTTATACCGTTTAACCGTTGTTAGCCAAGGGAACAAATTGTTTAACTCGTCCAGTTTACATAAAATATAAGGGTTCAGGTTAACGTTATTTGTATTTTTTTTTTGTTTGCTATTAACTTAAAAAGTTAAAAGTTCGTTAAAAAACAAATAAAGTAACTCCGATAAAACCTTCAATTAAGCTTTAAAATAATGTTCGTGCAAACCTACAGCGTGTTATTTACTAATATATTGAACGTTTCCTAATTTTGAAATATTTGACACGTACATAAGTTTTGAGTTGATTGAAAAAAAAATGTAAAGTGTAACATTAATACCAATTTAATTTGTTAATTCCCAAGTTTGATGGTAACGTTTTTTTTTTTGTAACGTTTTACGTAATTTTTATATTATTATTTCAATAATCTATTGCGAGTAATTTCGATAAAATTATGCACTATCGGGATGGAAAATTACCGAATATTTTTGTAACATGTTAAAATTTTAAAAAATTATTACAAAAAAATTAAAGTACTTATTTCTTTTATTTCTGTAGATGAAAAATAATCTGCTTACAAGAATATCAAGTATACTATCGTCAAAAAATCATTGTACAATTTTTATAAATCTTAAGCTCTAGAAAATAGATATATTGATTATTAAAAATCATACCTTTATATTAAAGTAAAAATGAAACGATTTGTTTAAGTAACGAGAAAATGACTTGGTTACATTTATCCGTAAGTATTGAACGAAGTAACAATGTCATCACTAGGATTAAAGTTTTAGTGCCATCTTTTCTTCATAACATAAAAATATAAACTATTCCGTGACACAGTGAAATGTTTTTAATAGCTATATAATTAATTGCAAGTTCCGAAGCGAAATATTTGTCTAGAATAATTTTAATATCAGAATGTGTAATTAACTGCAGTATATATGATTATTTATAACCGTTTAAAGTTTGAAAGTAATTACAACCCCGCGAATTTTCAATACAGTAACCGTTGTTGAAAACTTAAATTTTAATTACACGTAAACTATTGGATCGCGCGATAATATTCGTAAATAAACATTTTCAAGAACGTATTTTGGTTCGAGAATCGCCAGGAAATATCATTTAAATAAAGAAAAAACGGTTAAAAATTCGATATTTTTACGGTGCTTAGTATTATAGGCAAAAGTCGAAAATTCTTTCATATTATTTAAAAAAAGAAAAAGAACACGGTAATACCAACTAAGCAAACGATTGTTGAACGTCGTAAAAATTACCCTGTATATATATATATATATATATATATATATATATAATGTTTTCTGGTTCAAGTGAATGAAAAATTAAGTTCAATAACTGTTCGTGTTTTGCTATTTCGTTTTCTTTTCTTTTTTCGTAACAATAATTTTAGCACGGTACATCAAGTGGACGATGCGCGGCGGTGGCGAAAAACGATTCTTAGTAGCCCGCAAAACATCTCGAATAATGAATGTTTTTGATGAATGATTCGCGTCATCGCAATACCTATTTGGCGTTAGAAAAATATGTATAGAAACGCAGGCGGACGAATATTCTACGTGTGATGGGATAGGAAGAAGAAAAAATAAACGCGAAAAAACCTACGAGCCCGCGACTATCGTTTAGAGAAGCCGCCGACATTTTTACCTTTAATATTGATGGGACCTTTTAAGGCTTACATTTACCGTTAATGCGTTTTCGTTGCTCTACGAGATCACATGTGTGTGTGTGTGTGTCTGTACACACACATATAGTTTTACTGGATGACGCGTCGTCCTCCAACACGATATTTGTTACGAGGTTATACCGATAGAGGCTTTACGATATATTATTTTTTCAACACGGTCATCGTCTTGAACACGACGCATAACAATAATCTTGTTTTTAGTCGTACCGTGAAAATCCGGTGCTAACCTAACCAGTGCTACTTGCTGCCGCGTTAGCGATTTTCACTATAATCGCGGAATCGTGGTGAAAAAAATATTATGACAATTAAGTTGAAAAAATAAAACGCAAACTTTGTGAAATTATCGAAGAAAAACGTCCATAATGCTTTCAAAACTCGACATTCACTTCAAAATTTTGAAGAAAAAAAACAATAGGGAATACGTATTCTTTATAGTGTTCTGTAGTATAACATTAACGACCCTTAGGTGATTGATGACAAAATCTTTTTTTAAAACCGATATTATCTTAAAATATATTTTCAATCTAATGGTTTAATAAAATTGATTAGCTCAGATAATAATCGGTTGAAAATCACGTTTCGGTTGGATATCAATTCATTGATAAAATAATAAAAAACATACATAAATGTTATTGGATTTGATAGACACGTTAACAATTGATTTGTCGTTCAAAATGTTTAATTAATCCTTACGAATTATAATTACGTATATCGCAGAATATTAAGAAAAAAAACGTATTCACCTAAAATATTAACTTTTACTGGTTACGGTTCTTTTTATTACTCGAATATTCTTTTTGAATAATTAATAACATAAACACGTTTGATATTACAAAATATAATATTTAATTAACCTATAGCGGCGTACATTTTTTTTCGTGCCATTAATTTGTTCAATAAGCAAAATTACTATAAAATTGAATGGGAAACGTAATTATCTGATAAACGTGTGACTAAAGATGAATGTACTAAACTTTTTGCGTAGGCGTTTAACCAACTAAGGGTAAAAGTTTTCTAAATATAATTGAAGGCGTAAATCTATTTCACAAGTCGTGAAATAAAATTAAAAAACGCAAAATATAATAGTTCGGGTAAAAGTGTAACAAATAAAGCGCTAACACGTGTTAAAGTTATATTTTGAAGTAATTTTATTTATATTATTTAGTTATTACTTTAAAAAATGTCCTATGGAACTCGCAAGTAAATAAATCTAATTAATTGCATTTTAGGTAACTCTTCGGTTGAATTTGTTTAATTGGGCAACTAAAATAATTTTCTTTTCTTTAATAATATCTAAATTAAAATAAAATTCGCGTATAGTATTGCGTCAAATAATATTAGCTTAATCGATTTGTAAATGATATATTAATCATGATTATAAATACACCAACAATTTACAAAGCGAATAAAACCTCGCTTTATTCATTACAAAACAATGAGGTCAATTGATATTTCATTATATAGGTATATTATATTTTAATTCATAAAACGGTGGGTACTTATGTTTTTAAAAATATTTGCACATCATAAAAAAAATATTTTTAAAGCGCTTACAAAAAATAGTGAGTACTTCCCGACTATTCGAAACAAAATATCGCATACTATATTTACCAATGATTCTTTAAATATGTTTTAAAACCGAAAAAAGCAATAGTTTTTATAGAATATACAAACGGTTTTAAAACGCGCTATTTATATAAGGTATACACTATAGAACTTTGTAATTCAATCGCTAATTGGGCCTAGATGTCGCCATTCACTTGATACCTTGGCTTTTAATTTCTAAGTTAAGAATGTTTACTTTTTGTTACGTCAAGCCCTCAAGAAGTTCATATTTCCTTTTAAAATCTTACACTTCACATCAGTAATTGTAAATTGAGTGAACAAAATTAAACAATTTTTGTAAAAGAAAAATCAATATTTGTATTTTTAATTCGAAAAGTATATTGTCAAATAGTTGCCAGTGCTAATTAAGTTCTGAAGTCCAATTATTTTGATTTCTTACACAATTTTTGAATTGTTCTATAACAGGTTATTTGTTAGGGAAATTTTACGTTCTACTGGACGTTTATTTTATAGAGAATTCGTTTATTTTCTACATTTTACTCGATTTGTAAATGTAAATGTTGTTTAAAACAATAAATCTAGACGTTCGCAAAACTCGAACGGTTAAATTTGGACAAGATAAATGGTTACAATTATTTTTATATACATAAAATATTTATTATTGTAATTAGATCAAAACTTATTTATTCAATATTTTGTCACTTTAAATTCAATTAACAACTGCGATAGTAAAAATGCTAAAAATTTTAACTGTGCATTTTAACGTTATACAATTCGTAATAATATTAACATATTGTGTTCGTTAATAAATAGTTACTAAAAAAAAAATAACAAACGACCGCGCGGAATATATGTTTGTATTTATTATGTAGGCTGTCAACAATCGTATTTATTTAATGGAGTAAAACCAAACGAAAAATGTCGACGTATGTTTTTTATTTTAAAACACGTTTAACGGTTAAGGGCTAAAATTTTTTATTAATATTTCGAAATTGATTTTAGAACAATAATTTCTTTTCAAAATTGTTTTTGATCACGTTAGGTTTTTAGTTATCCTAATATTTACATTCGTTTCTTCCGATCTTTAAATAATACTCAATTGGCTTTCTTCGTTACATCCGCAGCATTCATCACGGAATTGGAATAAACGAACGTGAATTATTTCCAACGTTTTGGTGGCCCACTTATTTCTATTATGATTTTTTTATTTGTCGTATCTGAAAACGGCCGCAAACACAGAAAAGACAATCACGGAGACGTTTTCCATTCTAATCAATCGAACAACGAAAAAATAGAAAAACATTTTCAGCGAGCGTACGCCTTAACTTCAGTTGTAATAAAATACGAGCTGTTGTCTACGTTAAATAGTGTCCATTTTTTAACTCGAAATTATAATTCAAATTACGTCTAAATTACAATTTGTCATATCTAGCCAATTAAGTTGGTAGTACGTAGTAGTTAGTAATATGTTAAAGTAATTAAGATAAGTACGTTTAGACACTTTTTACGTTTTAAGTATTCGTACGTTATGTAGGGTCGTGTTAGTAACGGTCGAGAGTCAGCACGTCATTCCCATTTTAGGACTTTTGAAAATGTAAGAACGATACAGATATAAGTAAGATATGTACGAGTATACCACGTTCATGATTAGGCCTGTACAATTTCGAGGATACCATCAAAAAAAGCGCCACGTGTAATACCTCTTGCTTTTAAATGACTTATCGTAGATAGTTTCGTTAAACAAACAGTAATGGTGAAAAAATTCGCGAAGGACAATTGTAATGTAAATGATACAAGGAATCAAACAATCCGACAATGGAATGCAAGTACCGGTCAAAGGAATGTTTTTTGTTTCGTTTTTTAATTTATTATTATTAGATCACACCCTCGAATTTTATTTGTTTTTGGTGGCTTTTAATTAAAAAGCAATCGTTTGTTATTTGAAATCAACATTTTTTTTTTAAGACACCAGGACATGTTCATTTGGCCATCAAACGTCTATATATATGCGTAGTGTGTACTCCAACATATAGAAAACCGATGATTGCGTCCAACCCAAAACGTTGCATGTTGCCCTATGAATATAAACGTTTTCATAATTGAAAATATTGCCGTCTTGATGTACACGACGTCATTGTTGCCATATCGAGTTCTATCACAACAAAAGTACTAGAGGAAAACATACGCAAACGTATATTTTTTATTGCATATCTATTTTTAACAGTTTTTGTATATCTACTGATAATTTTCGCGTAAAAATAAAACAAATAAATAAATGAAAATTGAAAAACCGTAAATACATACTGTCTGCCGATGACCGTTTGAAAATTATACTTAGCGTTTAAAAACTAATTGGATATTGTTAAGCGCCGCTTGCACTGTGCAGCAGTATATAATGTCAAAATTATACGAGACATATTTTTCTTTATTGACCCGGTAAATGTTCAATTCCCTTTTTAAAATATATGTAGTATACGTTAATGAAAACCTGGCAACTATCAATATTCTTATATTAATACCGTTGAATGAATTTACACGTATAATTATAATACGGTTTAAATAGAAATAGTCTGTGCATTATGAAGACAACAATATGATTTTTATTTACTTTGTAAAATGTGTGTGAAACTAAAAGCAGTCATAGTTGTTGGTTAAAAAAGTCTATAAACTACTGAGCAACATTATTTTGGAAATTAAATTACAATTCATAGACCGTTATATTTTAATGTGTGACATAATCTATGATATTTTACGATAAAATTTAAGATAATGAAAGGTGCCATAAAGCGCTCAATGTTAGTTTGATACAATACGCCCAAAATATAGTCGAGTATTTGCGAGTGGTCAATATATTTAATTGTGAAATGTACGGAGATAGATGGACAACGGATCATAAACTAAGTCGACGTTGAATATATTGTAGTATTCTTACACGTTTTTATGTTTATTGTCCGAAGTCAATTGAACTTTTTATATATATTTAAAGCACTTCTCTAATTTAAAACACAAAACTATTTTATTTCTACTATGAAACATAAATCATTGTTGTTCGAATAAAAACGTTTATAAACTAAATAAAATATCAAATGTAAAATATATAAGGTTGGGGTGAAAAAACATTTTTTTTTTAAAATGACAAATTATCAGTTTACATTTTTTATTCCGAATAAAATGTAAACTATTTAAATTAAAAACAAGTTTACTGTTAAATTATAATTGTAACAGAAATATACGGTCTTCGCGTTTTTTCATAATAAAAACTACGTATTTTTTTAAAATTTTGTACGTAGTTTGTTGGCTAAACAAATAGTGCAGTTAATTTAAACACAAATTACCAAGATTACGAATATTTTTTTAGTGAGGGAAACGTATAGGAAATTTCGGTATAAAAATTAAGTAAACATTTAAAACTGTATCGAGAACGATTAAAATGAAGTGAGTTAAACGTATTCATTTTATGAATTAAACTATATTTTCTTAATTACATAGTATTTTACAACTTAAACAGCGACAAATTTTATTAACAACTTTCCCATTTTATACTATAATGTAATTAATTTAACTGTTTATTTAGTAAATACGATTAGAAAGAAATGATTACAAAAAAAAAGGTTTTATGTAAATTCTATCGACAAATCGTCAATACATTTGGTAAACACTAGTAGATGGACCGTTGTCCCGAAGCTGTTACAAATTAGCGTCTTCTCGGAGGGACAGTCGGCAAGTTAGGTAATTCAACACATTATTCGGTCGACTTGGTACGGACACGAAACTTGTGTATCGAAACGGACTGCAACAGAACGGTAAAAACTTTGCCGAACAATATGTCGAGAACTGTGTAAACTATTCCGTGGACTACGGTTCAAAAGAGAAGAGAAAAACTTTTATTCTTTTCCAATGAATGGACCACTCTCCATCTCCATCTCTTTCTTTCACTTCTCCCCGAGCGAATTTCGTTTTTATTATACCGGATTGTTTTCCCGTGGCTCGAGAAACGGTCGGCAACTCCGAATTGATGACAAATGCCCCAGAGATGTCTCCGATATGTCCCTTCGTAACAAGGGGATTAATTGGGATTAATTAAAGACCGTTGCCCCTGTCACAGCTATCCAACTGGCCCTGGAGCTCGAATACAAAACGCGTCGGAGGTTCTGCGTAGGAATTCGTTAGAAAATTAATAAAATCCGAGAGAGTACTGAACAACGGATACGTATATCTAACATCCCAATGGTATTAAATAATGGCGAATTTTACTGGTGAATTTTCCCGAAATCATTTATACAAATACAATGGAAATCGTTTAATTATAATTCAACCGAGAATTGTTCCGATACAAGTACAATTTGTACTCTAATTTGTACTCTATTTTTGTTAAGTTTTGGGACCGAGGAATCACATAAGTAACAAATTTTCCAATAGGAAATGATTTGATCGGTAGAAATCGTTAAACTAATTTTTATAAGTATAATTATTGAAGGCGTCAATAATTATCTATATCTAAAATAGATTATTCTATACACATATTTTATACTTAGGTTCATATGTAAATATTTAATTAAGCAAAAAATAAAAATAAAATATAATGATTTATATTTCACCTACTTAAGTTTTAATTAATATCTATACTATTATTATTATGTAATATTAATATAGTCTTATTGAATCTCAAGACGATCCGATTTAAAAAAATGTTTATTAAAATTATTTTAAAATACACGGTTCATTATATTCTTTATTTTAATTAAACTTGTTAATATAAAGAAAAATGTTGTAGACTTACGAATTATTATGTATATTCCAAATGTAAATATTTGTTTCGGAGTATAAATAATGAATCATATAGTTTGATCAATACAAAAATATGTATATCAACTGTTTTAAATCTAATATTTAATTTACTTTTTAAATTTGCAAGTATATATATATATATTTGTTTAAATTATAAATCATTTTTACCATTTTGTATATTTATGTCAAAAGAACCTTTTATATGGAATTGACCTACAAAGACCATATTTAGTGAATATTTTTGATTTTTGTCAGCCAGTAAAAAATGAATTTTTAGACGTAAACATTTTTACGTTTATTTTATACTTAAATAAATCTAGCGTATAATTAATATAAGAGACCAAATATAGTTATAAAGTTCGAACTTCACACAATGTCTTCAAAAGTCAAATGGTTATTGAATTCGGTATTACGATTTTATACAAAATACGAAGATAATTTTTCCGTTAGCATATAATTACGTTAACGTCAGTATTTATACAAATTTGTGTCTTTAATTTTATTTCTATTATACCTTAGACTTATATTTTTTCATATCAAGTCATTTGTTTTCGTCAAAATATATAAGTATTATTTAAAGGTTGAAAACGATAATCCCGTTAAAGGAGGTTATATGACAATGAATGATACATTTATAATCTTAAACCGATATTATTCTCTGTAAAATGAATAATATTTCCATAGAACATATGATTAGAAATAGAACATTCATCTAAATCAACGAACTGTATAGTTAATATTATATTACTAGTATTCCCATATCTTAATAATGATTGCTGGTAGTAGTTGTAGAAAAAATAACTTACATCAAGCTCCGATTTAATTTTGCCGCTCTGACTTTATTTTTGTTATTATTTTCGTCTAATGTGTTTTTAATAAATCACAATCAACGCACATTCGAATGAACAGTTATTTTATATTGTACGATAAATAACGACAAAATATACAAAGTAATAAATACATAAATAAATAAATAGAACGTCTATACAAAAATTTGACAAAATTTACTTAACGCAAACGTATTTGGTTATAATTAAACATGACGTTATATAATAATGCCACGAGGGACAAAAAATACACATGGAAAATCGATACAAATTAAAAATCATATTAAATATATTATCACAGTTGAAAATATAACATTTTCCTCATATATTTATATATAATGAATTATTCAACATGACTAGATCGCTTGGTTTGAGTAGAAAAGAAAGTTTAAACACCCTTGCGATTACATTAATAGGTATTATCTTAGAGTAATACAATCTCGTTTATGACAGTGGTAATAAAAAATTCGTGTTATTTATTAATAAAATATTATGTAAGGATATACATATATATATATATATAAATATACTCAAATTCGTATGGGGAAAAATGTTGACGAACAGAAAAAAAAATAAAAACAAACGAAGCTCTGGATGTGTCATTTTATTTAGTGACCATGCGGCGTGTCATGTAATTAACGCGTACGTCTACGAACTATTATTATTTCGGTTTTGGTTTGCAGCTGTTTTACGGTGCTGATTAGGCCTAAATGTAGATGTTCGTAAAAACGCAATATTATTGTTTTTTTACGAATACGTGTATGCGTGTATGCAATATACGTATATATTTATGCGTTTCTGGGCATATGCGTGTACGATGTTCATTATTTACGTTTGAGTATTGGTACGCACGCGTATGCGTACGTTTTTTCGTGCAAATATTGAAACGAATCTGTGCGCAATTCACATTCAAATCTCGGTTCGGAAACGGACGAAAGGGTTTTATTCGGCTGGTAAGTAAAACAAAAGAGCATTGTCGTCTCTTCGCGCCACCGAGACGTCTTCCGTCGAGTGCAAACAAAATATATACACTCGTTCCTCTTTCATTTCACACGGGAAGCTCGATTGATGTATTATACGAGTTTACAGAAATAAAAACATCACATGCATAAGTATGGTACATAAGTACATGATACATATGCACGCGCGCGTGCGCTCAAACACATACATACATACATACATACATACATACATACTACATACATACATACATACATACTACATATATATATATATATATGTATAAGACGTTTACTAGTTACGAAAAATGTATGCTAGCCATGTTTAGTAGAGTAAAAGTGTATAATAATATGTACGCGAAAATTTTGACTAGAAATTCGACGGGAAACTTAAAATTAACATTTAAATAGTCTTATTACATAAATAATAATAAGTTAATCGACCGAAATACAAAGACGTATAATATAGTAATGGGAACGTAGAAAATACATTATATATTTTTTGTTATTTTAATAAAAGGATCTTTTTAAAAGATTTATTTGTATATAAATTTAGGATTTGAGCGACCTCTTCATTGACAATGCGAACATTCTGCAACAAAAAACGAACGTCGGTTATTTAATTGCAAATTATTATTTCGGTTAAAAATATAAATGGAGAAATTATTAGTCGTTAAAAAAACATCGAGTAAATTATATAACGTTTGGGGTTGGTCGGAACCACAAACTCTCGCAATATCTTCGATACAGTATACGCGACATAAGTTAATTAAAATATACTTTCTTTCATCCGATTAATTCTATGGATCGTCTTAATAATTGATTATTATCACGGTTATATACCAAAATAGTCGACCAATTCTATCCATGATAATCATTTACGCCCCCCAATCGTTAGAATATATTTCTCCGATTTCACCCTTTAAACAATTATCCCAGACACGACTCGAGACCTATGTAGATTGCTAAAGCAACTAAAAAACGCGATATTCACCACATTAAATGGTCTTAGAATTGTTTTATAGACCAAATTTATACTTAGGGATATAATATTATTGTTCCCTCGGTAAATTTTTACTACGATATAGCCGATTTACAAGATATCAATTTTACGTCGATTATATTTTGTAAAGATCAAACATTCTTTTCAACGTCCCACTTGGTCGGAATAACGAGTTTACACTCGATTTGAATAGCTTTGCGGCATATCGATTTTCGATAGGATATTTTTCCGCACCTCTGACGACGTCATCGAAAGATCACGCACGTATCAAATATTACGCAAAACGTTGCTCCATATGCATTTTGACGTGGTTTTTATTTTTATATTTTGTTTCGTCTTGGCGATATCACAATTTAAAATGTATCATATCGACGGCCGAATAGTATTCTATAGACGTATTTTACGCGAAATCAAAAAACAAAAACTCGTGTTTCCAAAATAATTCATTATATATATTTTTCGGTTTTTTGTAGCTCGATTTTAATAACGATTATACCAACGGTAAAATATATCAATCGACGGATGACGACATCACCACGTGAACAATACTGTTGCCGTGCCCGAAAACGTAAGAACATTTTCTACGTACATTCTACGTACGCAATAATCATCACGTATTGACTCGTGTCGTTGTTTCATCAAGAAATACGAACTAGCGAACCGAAACTGATTGTAAAATAAATCGTACGGCGATTGAATAACGTCGATAAATAGTAGGATGGACTTCGTAAATGACGCCATTGTCACACAGAGATTTACCACCGACGACAAAATCGATCGAACAAAACGCGAGCGATAATTCATTTATTGGAATTGTCCCCTGTCATCTAATAATTCCGCCCGCGGACCGTTATGTTGTATTTTACGTGCGCCGCGTATAGGAAGATTTTTTAGCGACCGAATTCTCGTATTATTGTTTTATTATTTTGCCCCTCAGTTCGAATACGCTTTTAGAATTTCAATGTTTTCAAAACCAATCGAATTATTGGCAAGTGTACAAATACAATAATATACGCGTGTGCGAAATATTACAGTATATTTATATATAGTTTAATTTTTTTCCCAGATAAAAAGACTTAAAAATTATGTTCGAGTGTTATGATAATTTCGCGAGAGTGGTGAATTCTTTATTGTTAGTGTAATTGTAATTTGATTGCGAGCATCACCAATGCCCCTCCATATATTATTATTATTATTATTATTATTATTATTATTATTACACTATCCATAATGATCTAAATATTCCTCCTATCAAAGAAACTGCAAAACTTTACTATAACAAATTTCACTCCCGTTTCCTTCAACACACTTACCCCCTCATCTCAACCTTCTCCTCCAAATCTCTTCCTGGTAATCCTCCCCGAAGAATTTAGGCCAAGGAACTTTCATCAATCTTAAATGTATTTAAATAAAACACTCCGAAGCGCCATTATTAAATGGCACCTTCAACTCATGTCTCTCATTTTACATATTCCACCCATCTTCTTATTACTATTCTAAGAAACAGGTTGTCGATTGCTCTAAAAATTATAAAAAGAAATTCGATTGCACGCGAGTAAATTACAACCACCCTCTCATAAAAAAAAAAGAAATACGTTTAAACCGACCAGGCAAATTTTGAAAATCATTTAGAGTATGATCTACAAACACGGGCGATTTAAATACGTCAGATACAACGGTAGCAACACGAAACGACGTCAAGAACTCGTGATAGACGGTTGGTAATCGGGGTCGATGACCAAAATACGGTAATTTTTGTATCATTATACCGTGCAGTTGCTGCCGAGTGTTTTAATCAACGTTCTTAACTGTCCGCGTCCGATTTTCGACGGTCCGAACGGCACCGACTCAACGACAATCGTATTATTCGCGTTTCGAACCCAAAGTATTATCGCGACATTCGTGTGTTGTCGAGCGAAACGCGAATCGAAAGACTGCCAGCGCAGGTCTTGGTGGAGGTAGTCGTTTTTCGCGTGGGGCAGCAATATGAACTGCGCGGAACGTGCGTGCACGGCGTACGAATATTTTCAGCCGGAAGTCGCGGAAATCGTGGTGGTTTTAATTAATTCGAATATTATCAAGTCCCGTTTCACGGACGTGAAATTCCACGGAAATATCCGACATTATGCTTGATATATCGTCGTGGACGCATGATTATCGGATTCCTAGCGTTTTTATCGAGACCGTTTTTGCTCTGCTTTAAACGCGAAAACAACGAACGAATCCCTGGTAATTGGTCAGAACGGCGCGGCTGGAATCGGCGACTTGACAGCGAAAAAAACAATTAGGCCATACTACGATATCTACGACACAGGAAATGTCTTGTGATTGGAGAGTTAGTGCACGCAAAGTCTAGAGACAACGATCTCGGACACGGGATTATCATCTCGTATCACGCTCCGATTTGAGGCGCGTCGATTTTCTGAGCCGATTACGCGAGGGATCCGTTCGATTTTATGGTAATAATCGCTATCAAAAACAACTGACGCACGAATAACACACACACACATACACATGCTCTCTCGAAATAACGATAATAACGGCGATTTCGTAAAACGCACGGCGTTATCTGCCGTACGAATCGCGTCGCGACCGGTACCGTTCTCCGCGTAAGTAAAAATAAACGTAATAATATAGGCACGCAACAGCGGCGGTAAACGCCGCGGGTCCATGACGATAATATCGTCCGTTCAACGCGCGCGCGAGCTCGTCTTGTTATCCGACGGACGCAATCACTCTGAAAGGTCCGTGAAAACGACAGCAGGTGCGGCCCTCGGGGTCCTCGTCATTACGGTCGAATAACGACGATATTATTTCCTCGTCGCATTCGTGGTTGCGGTACCCGGTCGCCGACGTTATTATATATCTAAGAATGTGACTATTACCGGAGTGCGGTTTTTATGTTTTCCTACTCGTGAACGTATATATTTAAAATAAAACGGATTTCGCCGACGGATTCGGCGCGTACCAGACGTGTATAAGATTTCGATCGGTGCCCTGTCTTTTTCTCTCTCCATAATACGCGCGAACGTTGTCGCGTGTAACAAACCCGATCGTTATCACCGCACTGATATTACATTATTATAATTATTATTATTACTATACGTACTCGGCGGGACCAGTAAATTTTTACTCTTAACGCAAGTAATCGTCGTGGTCTAATGTTATTATTATGACATCAAAGCGTCCGCGCGACCGCGCATATTACTCCAATAATAATAATAATATTACGACGACGGCCAGATTAACGGGACAATGCGCTTTTTGTCCGGTTTCCGCTAGATTTAATGTGCCACGCCCGAGGTGAGGACAACGCTAGTACAAAAGCTCAAATCGTCTATTGTCGGCGCGAAAAATCGACGTCCATTTTTAGCCGCCCCCGCCCCCTTTTTTTTAATAATAATATCTCCCACCTCCCTATAGCACGTCAAATTCCGCACGTAGTTGTTTATTGAAAAATACCCGGTTGTCCGTCGTCTGATTCGAACCGTTTGAAAAATTAATAAACGCTCGCGTTTCCCGCGTTCTTTGACTGTCCATCATGTCGCTACCCACCACCAACACCACCACCATCAGACGCACCGTTTCGGAACCGAAACACAGTGCGATTCCGCAATCCTTTTTGGTAGTAATCTAATATAAAATGACGACCGAACGGAATTCGCGTTCAATACACGAATTCCCGGATATATAACACGCGATAGTTCCTAAACATTCGTTTGATCGTCGTCGACGTGTTTCAAAATGCTGTTCCGACAGTTTATTATTAGTATTATTGCTAACATTTTGTCGATATATATTTCGAAATCGGATCCGTTGATAAAATACCTCACGTCCGTTGGAGAACGTGCCATAAATCAAAATCCTCGAATATCCCGAATATGTTCAATCCACTAGTGACGCCTAAATGCTATTGATATAACGATCAACAACGCTACGTAACTCTAAATTAAACGAATATGGTTTAAGATCGACTCATTTGTTATCGGGAAAGTCATCGAAATGTTTTATAATAATGAACGATCCAGACTGATCGAATCGCGTTAATTCAATAAATAATCCGTATAAAATATATTGTAATTATTATAGTTGCTTATTTTTTGATTCACTCAACAAAACTCGAGAATAGTTGAAAAAAATGAAAAATGACGATTGAGGATAATCAACACACACACACACACGCGTTGACGAATATCGTACCGCGTACGTATATGGCTGATTTATTGTTACAGTATCGTACTACACACGAGTGTTATGTTCGTGTTCGTAAAATAATGTCTCATAGCCTCTTAACGCACTCAAGTATTCCCACTAAACCAATGGCGAAAATATCGATCTATTATCGAAATATTCACGGCAAGTGCATTATTTTCTAGTAAGGTTTTGAAAACTCCATTAAAGAGGTTTATTGGGATTTTACTTCGAACAGGAATTCTATCCGGTTACCTTGTACTAGGACACTAGCTTATTGTCCGGTGGTGATTGGGTCGTATAAGCCGATTTTATAAACGTTAACGGAATTACGCCAACGAAACGTGTGCATTCCCCGGTCGGTGTAACGTTAAATCGATACCAATCATTTTTTACATTTCGTTTGTATTTTTTTTCCGAAAGAAGGCTAAACTTTATCAATTTTTATACACCCCTTACAGGGACATACGATAAATAATCAAGTTTCGTTGGCCGTTTAAAAAATACTATTATTTTTCCATTTTCCGATTTTTCGCAACTTCTGACACGACGTACGCGCCGATTAAAAAGTCCCGTGATAAATTAACAGCAAATTGTAGTCGAAATGATCGCATTTTTGTTCTTAAATTAGACGTTATAATAAACAGCATACGGTTATTAAGATTTAGATAATTCATTTCGTCTACAGATCTTTAAACGCCTTATATTTATATTAGCGTTCGTTTATTATTATTTTATTAATAAAGATAGATTTTATTTTATTATAGTACACCTCGGCGTGTAGAATTTTCTTTACGTTTGCACGCGTCGTATTATTTAAATAACGTATTTTTGGGTGTAATTTACTTTTTCACAGAAAATCGTTTCAATTGAAAACCATAACATTTGTCGTTATAGGCCTATTGGATTAAAAGAATATTCAAAATAGCAAAAACATGTATTTCACTTAGATTTTGGGCGAAATTAGCTCGGTGGTAAATATTTAACATTATAAAAATACGTATAATCGTTTTATCTAGGGGGGGCCCATTCATAAGCCATTAGGACTATGAATAAACGTTTCGTAATAATGTAGAACATTCGTATTTAACAAAACACTTACGTACGAATAATTGTGGTCCATGGTGGTAATTAATATCAAAATATTCAACGAATAAATTAAACGTCATTTACGTGTCGTTTTTTTACCGAGACAAGTTATTTGTGTACGCCACTATTTTAACAATAATTCCAGCAAACTAGAGTAAATATTCGAACATTTTTTTTGTTTGATAATACTATCGTCGTTATTATTAGGTACTGCGAAATATATTTTCATTGGCGTCGCACACGTTTACTTCGATTTTCAAAATGAACGTTATGTTTGCTCAAACTATAACTTCGCGGTCCCCTCTATACAGTTTGTAATATTAGAGGGTTAATTATCGAATGGGCTAAGGTGTTGAGATTGAATTTCTCTATACATACACTGGGTAGGGGGAATATGAATACCCCGACGGGGCAGATGGAAAGCATTACCGGAGCAGATGTTGCGTATTAGGGCGAAAAGACGCCAAAAGCCGAGGGTACATTTTAATTTCGGAAGTAAAACATATATATAACAATAACAAAAATCGTATATCTAAACACTGTTAAAAGGTAAAAAAAGAATAATAATAACGAAAATGTACCGATGCGTGCGCTTCGAACACGAGCTAAGAAAATCATCGCAGAGAAAAAAGAAATAGACACAACAATGTAAAGTTCGAAAATTTAACGAAGTAGAAAAAACTGAACAGAAATAACGGCGTTTTGGCCATTTTTATTTTACAATTTCCTTTAATTTTATTCCGTATAGTGTGCCGAGGCGAATAGTCAACTAGTTATATTATACAGAGCTGGACGTTATTTTTTAACTTGAAACTCGTAATTATTACTACGTTATTATAAATTTACAACTGGTTTACAAATTTCAAATAAAAAATAATTTGTACACGTCCCGATAGGTTATAACAATAGTGTTTTTAATTCTATTGTAAAACTAAAATCAACATCGTTAAGTCAGCTTTTAACGTATTTTCTTTGTAACAAGGAAAAAAGCAAACAGCGACGAAGTCAAGAGGCCTCAAACGGTCGGAATTAACATCCATTCACACGTATAAATATATACAAAGTGTACTGGAAAAAAACCAAGTGATATAAAGAGCGTTTTTCTCATAAAGGTAGATAAACGTTTCGCTGTAGGGTGTCAAATGGCAAAGGACTTTTTAAAACGGTAAATGCAAATTAACGAAAATTATAATTTTTTTTTAAATAGAATTTTACAAAAGCGTTAATACGATAGAAGTAGTAATTTCATTTATAATGTGTTCGGTACACTGTAGCTACATATCCATTTAAACGTCAATTCTAATGATTGACTGTTGAGCTTATGCAGAATTGATGAGTTTATCGTTAACAACTTATAATGCATTTTCTAAGTCCATAGGGAAATTAATTATATTTAAACGCCTTAACGATAAACTCGAAACCTATAACAAAAAAATCCTTTTGACACGTACATGGATCGTGTGACAGCACAGGTATCGAGAATTATTTTAACAAATTTAATCGTCACGCCTCTAGTTGTTCCGTGTGTATTATTAAATTGTCTTTCATACGCTGTTCGTAAAATCATTTTCTATAAAATAATTAATATTCGGTTTAATATTTAAGAGTATTCGAAAAAAATCCTCTAGTCATATACGTGTATAAAGAGAATTATTATATTTTACGACGATAATTATCTATTCTGTCAACTAGTCGTAGTCCAAGTCTGATATACGTTGAACCTCGGGCAAAGAAATATGAAAAATACACTTAATGAGATTCGGTTAGACAAAACGTGTTTACCGGTACCGAACCCGAGATTTTTCCTCGGGTGATAATAATTCCGTGTTAGTTATTTATTATTTGAATTTTTAAGTACGCGCGTTTCAACAGTTTACATACACCTATACCTACGTAACATTGAGTTATTTTTAACGTCTTATATATAATATATAATTAAGTTTCTCAAAATATTTTATTTTACGTATAATAGTAACGTTACACATCCCGACACGTTTCGACCTATAATCGCGGCTACGATATTTTTTTAACGCGAAATAAAATACACCAGTTCGTAAGTATGGGAAGGCGTAAAATTATTTTTAAAAAATGGGTATTCGTACGACGCTTGGCGATAATCGGGCGACGAATTTGCTTTTACGAAAAACTTTTAATTACGAAAATTGACGAATTGCCGATAATAATCAAAAATATTACCTCGTGCCACCTTGGGTATTACGCCCATAGATGCTGCGAAGAATCCACGTAGGCCGGAGTCAAGTAATACTTGCTAGACTGCACAGAAGCGGTTCTCGGTGGCTGGCTGGCGAATGAATAAGACGTTCTCATTGGCGTAGCGTAGATGTTCACTCCGTTTCTGGAACGGGACATCAGACTTTGACGTGATTTGCTAACGTCCGGCATGGCGAACTTTAATTTCTCCCAAAACATCCGGTCGCCCCAGTTCACTTGGACGGCGCTCTTCATGTACACTCTGAGTTCGGGGTCGACGTCCTTGGGCTGTATTTCGCCGAGGGCGACGACAATCAGCCGCGCTTTTTTATCTTTCAGGCCTTCGTGCAGAGCGGACTTGAATTCGAACCGACACCATTCGGATTCGACGAAATTTTTCGAAACGACCAGAATCGTTCTCTTGGACGACTCGATCGCCTCCACGATGGTGTCAGCCACGAACGAGCTGACGTTGAAGTCTCGATAATGTAGACCTACCCTGTAACTAGGGTTGCCCTGTTCCAGGCCCGGGGCCAGCATCTGGGCAACGAACCCGTCGTCCTTCAAACTGTACGTCACGTACGCGTCAAACATCCGATCGTCTTCGAACGGCACGGTCTTGTGGCATATCCTGAACCCACATTTATGGTACACCCAGGCGCGACACTCTTCTCTGTATACGACAATTAGGTACAATATGAGCACTAGAGCTAAAACTATACAGACGGCCGTTAGTGCGGTGGGCAAAACGTCCCTGACGATGCGGTTTTCTACGATCGAACCGAAAAACGATATGCATTCGGTAACATTTTGGTTCCGGATACTTACGTCCCTGACGCCGTCGTCGGACTGGCACGCGACGGCGGCCGAGTCCGTCACCCTGTTGCCGGGCATCGTCAAGTACCGGCGGAACGACCGGACGAACTCGCAATCGCACGACCACGGGTTGTTGGACAAATACAGTTCGGTCAGGCGAACGTTGTTGGTGGACAGTGTCCACACGTCGTAATCGTACAGTCGGTTGTAGTCGAGCCGCAGCACCTGCAGACTTTTCAGCGGTTCGAACGTCATGTTGTCGATGTGACTGATCGAGTTGTGCTGCAAATATAGTTCCCGGAGGTTTTCCACGGTGTTGAACTCGGACCCGTCGAACCGCTCGATTTTGTTGTTCTCCAGATGTAGCACGGCCAACCGCTTCAGGCCCGTGAACGTGTCGTTCCGGACCGACTGGATTCCCGAATTGTTGGCGAACAATATCCGCAAGTTCTTCCGGCCCAGCAGCGCGTGGCTAGACAAGTGCGTGAACAGATTGCCGTCTAAATACACCTCGGTGGCGTCCATCGGTATTTTGACCGGCAACTGCGTGTAATTGGACGAATAACAATCGACGATATTCGACGACCACGGCTGGTCGTGGTAGCACGTGCAGTTGACCGGGCACGTCATTTCGCAATCGCACGCGTCGAACTCGCAACACTGACACACAGCGAAACAATGGGTCTTGTACGTGCACACGAATTGCGCCGGGTCGATATCGGACAGCGGCACGTATTTGTTCTCGCGGTTGTACAACAGCTTACAGTATATGGACGGCATGTCCATCACCAGTGGGTACTGCCGCAGGTCGGCCAGTTGGTTAATGCGCTGTAGCCATTCCATTTTGCAGTCACATTGGAACGGGTTGCCGCCAATGTAGAACTCCGGTAACTGCCTGCCCGGGTGCACGGGTGACAGTCGTAACGCGTTGATGTCCAGCTGCCCGATTTGGTTCGCGTACATGTCGGCCCGGGTCAGGTTCACCTTTTTCAAAAACGTGCCCGTCTCGACGGTCATAATCTGGTTGTCGTTCATCAGCAGGATTTCCACGGTGTCGGGCACCGACGCCGGACTGATGTAGGTGAGGTAATTGTACCTTACGTCCAGGTTTCGGATTTTGATTGCCGCCCCGTTTTTGTTGGACAACTCGGTCAAATAGTTTTTGTGCATGTCCAGCCACTCTAATTGTTCCGGCAACATACCGTAATCGAAATCGTTCAAAACGTTGTCGGACACGTTTAGCCACAACAGACTGGACACGTTGCGGAACAGGCATTCGATCGACGACAAACGGTTACCGTCGAGCCTGATCGCTTGTATGCTGGAGATATTGTAAAACGCGTCCGTGGCCACGTAATCGATTTGATTGTTGGAAAGGTTCAGTATTTGCAACGATAGTAAATTGTCGAAAAGATGGGACGTTAAATTCCGAAGCCGGTTCCCGATCATTCTCAGACCGTATAAATTGGACATTCCGTAAAACGAATTCGGGTCTATGGAGTCGATTTTGTTTTCTCCCAAATCGACCGTCTTTAACAGTCTCATTTCTCTCAACGCCAATGGCACGGACTTCAGAATGTTCCCACTTAGGTTCAGGTCCTGCAGCGTGGTGCAGTTCCTAAAACAGTCTTCGTGCACGTCCGCCAATTTGTTGCCGTCCAACGAGAGCAAAGTAAGTGCGTAGAGGCCATTCAACGCCAACGGGCTGACTTCGGCGATCCGATTGTTAGACAAAATTAACGTGTCGAGATTCCGAAGCGGTATGAACGCGTCGTTCGGTATCGAATCGATGATGTTCCCGGCCAAGTTCAATATTTGCAACGTGTAAAGGTCGTGAAATATCGTTGGGTCCAGTTTGGATATTTTGTTATTAGACAAATTCAGCGTGACCAACCGAATAAGTCCCGTGAATGTGTTAGCGTCAATCCAAGTGCTAGTTAATTGGTTGCACGACAAGTCTAGCGAGTTCAGCTGATACAGATTTACGAACAGGCCCGGCGACAGAGCGCTGATCGAGTTGTTTTGTAAGTAAATTTGCCTAACGCTCTCAGCCACGTCTTTGAACATGTTTACGGGCAGAGAAACGATGTCGTTGCAAGACAAATCCAATATCTCCAAATTGGTGAGCCCGGCCAACGGCCTGTCGTTCACCACAGATATTTTGTTAGCGGCCAGACGGAGCTCGGCGAGTCTCCGCAGCGAACTGAAACCACTGGACGGTATCGCGACAATTCGGTTCCACGATACGTCCACTGTCTGCACGTCCAACGAACAAGGGCCTGACGCGGATTTCCTCTGATACGATTCCAGGTCGTAAATGCCACCGTCATGGCTGCTGATCAACGGCTGAGGCGGCGGTGGTGGCGTGCGTTCCTTAAACCCTAGATCACCGACGTCTTGTATACGGTTCCGGCTGAGGTTCAGATGTAGCAAGTTGGGCAGCTGACAGAACGTGTTCTCGGGTAATGCCAGCAGATTGTTGGTGCTCAAGTCCAACCGTTCCAACCGAGTGGCGTGCGCGAAACTGCCCGCTTGCACTTCCACGGTCATGCCGGCCTCGGGCCGGTCTGACACGCCCGTTCGGACGGTCAGGTTCCTGAGATCGCCAAGCCCGTCGAGTGTGGCGGACGGCCACAGCGCCAACTTGCACGAGTCCAGTTCGAGTTCGCGGAGTCTGACGAGGTGAGCGAAACTCTGGTTTTCCATGGAGCTCCGGGCCGTCACGGACGGGTCGCACGATATGAGCAGAGACACGGTGTTCTCGGACGGTATGGCCGAGAAATTTGTCTGGTCCATTTCGCTGTTAATGGTCCGGAGCGTGCACGCCAACATCACTTCGTCACCGTTATCTCGGACTTTCCATACGCAGTCCTCGGGCGCGTCGTAATTGAACGGGACGGACGACGCGTTGTTGTGATGTTGGCCATATACCGAACGCCAGACCGGTATAAGCATCAGTATGGGGAAAAACGCGCGCATACTCGCTGTGGCAGTAGTGGTGACGGCGGTTATTCGATGGCTGGACGCATGTGCGGTGACAGTTACGTTTACTGCGTCCGACGGAGGGGAAAACGAAACGATAATCGGCGCGAATTCCTCCCCCCCTCGAAGAAACTCGGCGACGAAGTTTTTGGAGACCGAGATCGGATAACGAAAAAAAAAACGACGCCGGGGGGGGAGGCTGGCAAGGTAATGTGATTTACACTATAAGAAAAATGCTCGGCGAAACGGTGTCAGAGTAGCGGCGTCCCGACGGCAACGGTGACGAACAATTTCGGCGGCGGCGGCGGCGGCGATGACGCCTTGGACATGCCGTGGCGACGAATGCGAACTACCCGACGGGATGCGCGAACACGGACTGACCGTGCCGGGCGGTACATGCTCGTTTACGACTGGCACCGGGCCGGTATACGGTGCCCGCGCGCACTACACTAGCGCGCGCACCGACAGCGAAGTCGGCTATTCCCCACAGAGACGGTGGGCCACCGCGACGGGCCCGATCGTGGCGCGGCCTCAGCGACGGCGCGCACGCACCAGGAAACGGTTTCTCTTCGTTTTTTTTCGTTCCGCTCGCCACCGCCTGTTCCACCACTACCGTTTTCCACCCCGTCCGTTTACGGACACCGAATACTGCCGTCACGTCACTACGCCGCCACGCCGTTTTTCACCACCACCACCACCACCCATCCCAACACACACACACAAGCAGCTGCACGCGCGTACGACATACCCCAGCTCCCTACGACAAAAATATATACCCCTTTTTTCCATTTTCAAACGCTTATCAATATGAGCAATCACCGCGTGTTTTATTATTGTTGGTACTTACAACATACGATTATTATATATACATATATATATAAACTGTACAGTACGTCGTATTGTGCCAAGTTAAAGGAGTGGAACGCACGCAAACGCCGTCCATGAAGGAACCTACCGACTAGTGTGTTTATATATCATATAGATCTGTATGGGGTATTATTTTATTTTCGAGTTTTCGTCCGTGGACAACCACGAGTACTCGACTTTAATAGTAGTGTGTGTTTTTTTCTGATGGTATACACGCTTTCCCTAGCTCGTTATTTAGAAAAAACAACAATAACGAAAAACGAATAATAATAACGAGAAAAAGGATCACGCCATTCGATTCGATTCCGACGAATATACGCCACAAGTCGCCTCAGGCTTATGTAATTCGTTTCGCAACAAATAGGGCGGAAGTGGTTCACGTGAATGTTATTGTTATTGTACGTCGTCGTCTTGGTCGTCGTTGTTGGTCCACCGCCGTCAACTACCCAAGGAAATTGTGTTATTATTATATATTTTTTTTAAACGTTACCGACTGCTTTGTGTACCCGTACCTTAATATGGAATGCACAATAAACTCATGTCGACATGTGAGTAATATACGGAAGTCGAGTGTGCCAATGGAAATTTTATTATTCTATTTCAAAAAGAAAAATGATTTTATCGTAAATATTTGGATTTTTTTACAGAAACGTGTTACATTCTAAATATTCCGATCGATAAAAATATCACGCTATTACTTCATCAAACGCTACGTTTTTTTGTAAATATTAATAAAACTTACGAAGTAAATATAATAATATATGGATTTTTAACGTTGGATACTTGTCTTTGATATTTTACCATCGGCAGAGCGACCGCGATCCCTTATTTTTAATTTAAAAACCGTCGTAAATTATTACTTATAAATCCGAACTATTCGGACACGTTTTGTTTTGTTAGTCTCTCTCTTATTTGAACCTACAACACGAGTAACATACGAGTTTTAGATATCTAATATAGTCGATATGGATAATATAGATCGATTAACCTTAATTTAAATGCTCACGACTTAAGACAGAAATTATTACATGACAAAAGACAATACAATGAACTCGTAATATTATTATAATATTTTTGGAATAAAAAAAATTGTTAAATGAAAGTTTTTGAGAAAATTGCTCTTACCCAATATTTATAATTCGGTGTGCGTTAAAAATTGTATATTGTTCACTATTACGGTAAACATACTAATACATTTTCTGTCATCTAAAATTAAAAACAGGAGCGTTTAATTTTTTCTTTAATAAGTTTTTCATAACTTAATACAGAGCCTGCGAACAATCAAAATAATACGATACTATCGGTAATATATTGTAATAAAATATAACGTTCAAATGTTTCAAAATTATAACGGAATAATAACTATGCCGTCGGGTTTGTTCAGACTGCAGTTGTGTTGATATATATATATATATATACATACATATATAGCAATTTCTTCGAAAATGATTTCGAAATTCCAAAAATTAATCCTGTTAATCCTCGTTTATATACAAATATAATCGTAATCTCTAAAAGGTCCGCTACAGTATTGTGAAATCGTCTGAATACACTTTTTACCTAACAATAGCACAATATTTTTGAACAATAAACACGTCGTTGCATTGAAACCAATAAGGCTCCCTTCGTTTACAATTGTAGAACGAAACGTGCAAACAAATTTAACGGGTGTGTATAAACGCACTAACACGCAAACGAAATATATTAAACGCGTAGAATAAATACGATTTGTATATTATTTAGCGAAATCGGCTATTTTAATTAAACGAAATCCAAATATCGGATTAATATTTGTTCGAAATACGTACGTAACACAACCGCGATATTTGATTTTCTCCAAACTCGACTTAATATTGTTTCGTTTACACGTGTTTAATTAGTTTAACGTTATTTGTTCTGGAACAGTGACCTGATATCGAAATGATATTGCGGTTAACGTGAATATATAACTACGGGACGGAAAATATTTGCAAACTAATCGAACGCTGAATGCGGATTGGATTTTATAAATATGTTTGTCTTTTTTTCGTTATTCGTAAATGCCTACCTATATTTACGTACTCGTCTAACGTTTTAAACTCGTTTATCCGGCCCTCATGACTGCTTTTGTGCAACAACAAACCGACGAATAAAAACCAAAAATCTTTGCAAACGTAATTACCGCCATCGTCGACCGTTTAGAACTTGAAATAAAGCGCTAATCGTTATAACAATAACGACTACGAACGATACGTACTGCAGTCACGTATAGATTATTATTTGATTATAGATGGCAGTTATGACGGCCCTGGGGTCGTTCATAATAATTATTATGGTAGTTTTGTTGTTGATAGTGTCGCAGTCACGGCGAGCATATTGAAACGTATAATGCGTATTGCCAATTTCAAATAACAACAAAGACTACAAATTATAATACGACGGGCGGCGGGCTAGTGTCTTGCGTTGGGATCATTTGCCATTTTATAATTGACACCGAGCACGTAATTATCACGATTCGGTGCTTTTGTCATTAGGAATATAACCCGTGTGG
Source organism: Geopemphigus sp. TES_GeoC_2020 (assembly GCA_025469175.1). Taxonomy (NCBI): domain Eukaryota; kingdom Metazoa; phylum Arthropoda; class Insecta; order Hemiptera; family Aphididae; genus Geopemphigus; species Geopemphigus sp. TES_GeoC_2020. Next base: position 36,159 of record JAIPRN010001855.1, read on the forward strand.
TTTTGTTTCTACACACACACACACACACACACACACACACACACACACTCACTATAGAGAGACCGAAACGATTGGAATTTGGCGAGACGCCATTAAACGAAAGCCAACAATTATTTTCGACACGGCGAATAGGGGTGGTCGGTAATACAGTAAATAAACTGGTGGTAGGTTAACTATTCTAAAACGATTTCGGTTTTTGATTTTTTTTTATAAATATTATATGTTCTTATCGAACGAATATATATTATAATATTAAAACGCATTAACAATTATGTAGTTCGGCAAACAAAAATCAACACGCTAAATCAAACAGAAATACTCGTTTATATTAATCCGCAAATTTCGGATTTTTCCAAATTTTTCATTGGAAATAATGTAAAAGACACATTTTGTTGTCCATACGAATTGTTCGTTTTTATTCTCGAAAATTAAAAGTTTAATTTTGCATAAATATATTGTATTCGTTATGTGAATGATTCAAAATATATTTATTTTTTATAAATCGACAAGAATATACATAGATATAACACGTCTTGTTTTATTATTTAAGTTTAACAAAAAAAACGAATTCAAATGGACAAATATCACATTATCTTTCAAAAAATTAATCATTTTCGTGGTAACAAAATAAACGCCGTACACACACACGGGTATATTTATATATTTATATTACTGACGAGCATAACGAATGCCATCTGTACCGTCCAATTATTTGATATTTGGGAACTGTATGTAATACAATTTAAAAATGACTTGTTTATAGATACAATCAAAAAATGTATCATCCGATTTAAATGATAGATTCCGGTTATACATTATTTTAAACAATTGTGCAATACTGAAATTTACTTAAATTTTTTGATTATATTATTCGTCATTTTAATTTATCGTATACACTTTCAGGTACGTGTACGAACTAACACGTGTACCTATAGCTGTACGTGTTGCAAACATACGTGTTTCTTATGCAGTTTCAATCTAAAACAAAAAATCGTTGCAATAATCACAACAATATTTAACCGCACGATATTTACACACAATTGTGTTCCATAATGACTTTCAGCCGGACTCGTTCGTAATTTATAAAAAACGAATAATCTACTATTATTTCACGAGGAATAATTATTTATCCCACAGCGGATGTAAAATGCGATATAATAATATTGTAATTCGTATATACACATACATACATGCACAACCAAGAATATAATACGAATGTTTTTATACGCAATTAATATATTTAGTTTGTGATAATAGCACGGGACTTTCGATTTTATATTTACCGACACATAAAATATACACGAAATACGTAATATTTTCCTTATTAGGTTTAAAATAGCCAAAATAATTTTGTAAACCTAACACACGGCATTTAGGTAAGGACAGGCAGAAGTTTTATATATCCGATCGAAAGGAAATAAACAAAATATTTGAACTCAAATTAATTTTTCTTTGCAATAATATTATGCGGTCGGAATAATGTGAACCACAAAAAATCACAACGATTATCATGACATGTAAAAATCAAAATTTTTCATTCGTATAATCTAAATACGTCTTAATTCAAACGGTTATTAAATAATCCGTTCGTGATAACGCAATATGTTATACGAATATAGTTCAAAATTTGTGTGTTATTGACGTTTTCTATACCGGTTTTAATTAAAATAATTGCTTAAACGCAGTATATATTTGAACCACGCGCATGTTTTATTAATCTCAATATAGGGACATAGAGTACCTGATTAACGGTTTTTTTATTAAATTAATAGTTTTAATATTACTTATGTAATTTTAAAATATTGTCTTATTATAAGTTTTTAACAAAATGCAATTAAATGTATTTGCCAGTGTTGTCTTATATTAGAAATACAAATACATTATTTAAAAACGTGAAAGTTCTATTTCAACAAAGTATGTGGTCTACCATAAGTATCAAGTCTCTTTTAAAAAGAGAACTCATTTTCGCAGATATTTAAATAATCGTTAAAAATGTTCATAATACTATTTTCATAGAAAAGATAATTTAAATTAAATTATTTTACTTGTCAGTTATGTAGAGCGTGGGCACGAAAGCAGTAAGTTTATGGGTTTTTGATCTACCAAACATTGTCAGCATTTT
>JAIPRN010001856.1:0-38271 GCA_025469175.1 Geopemphigus sp. TES_GeoC_2020
TATATATATATATATATATATATATATATATATATAAGTAGTATACGCGGAAGGAAAAATCCTCCGGGTATAACGATAGCATCCGGAGGAACCCTTCTAATTCTTGACAGCCGGTTTCGTTGTAATTAGTTGTTCTCACAATTGGAATCGGTCGAAAATGTGCAATTACTATAACTGTTGTGAGCATGAAGTTCCATTCAAACAATAAATTCGCACGAATTTTAGTATTCAATAGATAACGGTAATTTTTTTATATAATACATATGTAATCACGTCGGAAAGTCGTAAATATATCTAGTTTTAAAGCCATTACCGATGAATGAGATAAACGAATAAATAAAAAAAGAAAAGCGAATTATAAAAAAGTCGAATTGTATTTTTCGTATTAATTAATATAAATCATGACAATGTGTTCATAATATATAAGTCAGTTTGTAAAATGACGAGCATTTTTACAAGCATTTCGTAAATTGAGCTTGGGACTAATAAAATATAATTTAAAATGGAATTTCGTTAAAAAACAAATATAAACTACAAGTAGTTTACATGGCTCGTGTTACAATTCATATAGGAGTGGTAATTAATAAAGGTCGATATAGGGGGAGGGGAGGGAATTAAGTCGATGACGATTTTCGTTATTCTCCGACCGTGGAAAAGTAACAATCAACGATTTCCCGCGGCCGTAAAAGCGTGTAGGACAAGTTCGAACATTATTAGGCACCTAATAAGATCCGCTGGAGCTTGGGGCACCATAGCTGGACGATGGGCTAGCACTTGGTGATCCATAGCTGGATGATGGGCCGGAGTAGCTGGAACCTGGTCCACTGGAAGGCAGCGAGGACAATGAGATGGAGTCACTGCTGGGACCGGAACTACCCGAATATCCAGATTCCTTCTGAGTCTTGTATTTGATGAAGTATACTTCGGGTTTGGATGGCGTGGTCGGCGCAGGGGTCGGTATGGAGATTTGTGGCTGGTCTTCGGGCCTCTTGACCAACACGTAGATCAGCGTTTTCTCGGAGTCCTGTTGGATTTGTGGGATGATCGGGGCGGTCGGGGTCGGGGGAGTCGGGGCCTTGATGAAGATGATTTTGTAATGTTTCTGTGGCGGTGCGACTTGTTGGATCTGTTGCGGGGCGACGTATTCCTGTTCTGGGGGTGGCACGTGCACGTAGATGTGTTTTTGGACGACCGGGGCGGCGGGTGCGTAATTATAGCCAGAGCTTATTCCACTCGAGTAGCCACCGGAGCTACCACTGTTGGAGTATCCGGAAGTTAAGGAACCGCCGGAGTATCCAGAACTGATTGGGCCGCTGGAGTATCCTCCACTGCTGGATGGACCGCTGGAGTATCCGGAACTGCCGCTGGCATAACCGCTGGAACCGCCGAAACTCAGGCCTGTGCTACCGGATGAGTAGCCACCGCCGGACGAGGCCGGCGAGCTATAAGAGTAGCCGGCTTCGGGTCTCGCTAGTGTTAAGGTCGCAAGCGACGCCAACACCTGTAATACGTTAAAACATATAAGACATCTTTGTTGGCCACTGTGCAGAGGTTCGAACGTTAAATCACGGATTTATCGGGATTTAAGTTTCAATAATATTATTTGAACAAACTCTACTTAATCAACGTGTTATATTCGAGTTATGTTCGGTTTAAAAACGAATATTTAAGAGTCTTAGACGATTGAAGAAGAAACGTTAAAAATATATCTAAGTTAAACTTGGTTATTTGAAATAGTCGTCGTGTATTCGACGACCAAAAAATCTAAGTGTTAATATTAAAATATACTTTAAGACGTATCCAATCGTCGTGAATACGTTAAAGTAAGAAAAAAACTTCGTTGTACTTACTATAAAGCGCATTTTCATCATATTGGACGTTTTAATCACAAACTTAACACAAACGCACTACTAGAATAATACAAGTTGTTCGATCACGGTAGAACGGCTAACTGATGATGAGCTAAAATTGACCGCGCTTCTTATACACCCGGGAAACGGACGACGTGGATGCGGGCAAAACATTCACTTTTTGTAATTCGTTTAGTAACATCAACTATCACTCTCCTTCTCGTTAGTTTTTTCTTTCGTTCACCTTGTCGGTAGTCGTAGCGCGTCTTTGACCCTGCCGACGACTAGCATTTTACGATAATAGATAGGTGTTTATGAAATACCGGGTGAAAAACGTACAATCTATCGAACATGGTCTTAAAATCGATTCGGTATAATATTATTATTATGTCATACCTTAGTTTTACGGTTCTCATAATTTTCGAGTAATCGTTTGTGCACAGTTGGTATGTGCTTTACTTCTTAACAGATTTTTGTTTGCAAAATTATTTACCAGTATTTGTTTGGGATTTTGAAAAACACTAAATATAAATGGGCTTAAACATATTTGCTTACTGATAGTCGAGCGTCATACATTTTCCCCATGGACGGTACACAATACAATAACAATATAGAAACGATTAATTAAAATGGCAAATTTTCAATTAATTTTAAACGCGTGTACTAATATTTTGAAAATATCTATATATTTACATATTTTGTAAATTCAAATCCCTATGTGAGTATGAAACATTTACCTCAATATAATTCACGATTTAATAATGACTTAACTCTATATATACATTTGTATTTTATAAATTTAAAATCTTCTAATATAACGCTAGACTTAATCGAAAAGTACAGTCAATCAATATAATATCAACTAATAACTATATTTCGTTAATTCAAAAAGAGAAGGGGTGATAGCGAATCTCTGTTTATCTGCAATAATGGAAAATTTAAAATGGACAGAACTAAACATTTTTTTCTAATTTTGTAAAATTCTTCAATCTATCTTTATATTGTATTCTAAATGATTGTAAAAAGCCTTAATATACGTATTGAGTATAAAGTGCAATTTTTAATCTGTAAAAAGGTACTTCGCAAGAATTTCAAACTTATATCCATTAAAATATCATATACGAGCATCAAAACCTGGGAATTACTCAGCGGCAAATTCGTTTAATAAAAATACATAAGTGGAATTGGGTTCAAAGTTATTTATTCAATTTTTGTTTACTTCTGAAATAAAACGTTAATAATAGAAGATATGACTTATTGAATAATAAATTTGCCTAACAACCAATTAAAATTTATATAAAGAATTTCTCAATAATTTGCATACGTATATATATATATATTGACTATAGATTTATGATTCGCACTAATACTAATGTAAATCAAACAGAAATAATTACTAAAATGAATTGTCTATATGACATAGACATCAAGTTTAGAATGCTCTAGAATCAAAGTAATTTTTAAAGTTGGGCTGAAACCACAAGGACAATTTATTATAATTAAATGTCTTGTAAAAATATTATTTATTATTGTGATAAGACTAAAACAATTACTTTCAAACCTATAATAAATGCCTTTAAAAGTTACAATATTTTGTATAATTTTTCACACAAATACTGAACATTTATTTAACTTTTACAGGTTGAAATATAAATTAAATTTAGAACGTTATCGGTATTACTCAATTCGTCTTCGATATTTTAAAATGCGAGTTTTCTATGCATTTTTAAAACCAGGCATATAAAGAAATATTACGTTGATAAAAATTGCCGAATTTTAAAAATTACAAACCGTATTCAGAAAGTGTCAATCTCGTCCGAACTCAATTTAACTAAATTGAGACACCATTGTACATATAATGTTAAAATGAAGCTAAAAAATATATAACCTCTTTAAGTTTAAGTTTAAATAAGTTAAATTATCACTTCGAGTTTAATGTTAACTTAGCTTTGATCTTGATATTAGTTCTAAATTCGTTAATGTCCCGTTTTGATGGAATAAGAAAAATCGTAAAAAAAAGATACTAATTGAACATGCGTGTACCATACTATACCCAAGTAAATGATGACATTGAATTAATAATGCGTTTATTATTTTATATTTTGATAAAATATAGGAATAAAAAAATTCTTAAAAATTAAATAACCAAGAATTTATTGGTCAATTAATTCTATATAAGTCTAAAGTTACAATCTCATATTAAATAGTAAAATGATTAAAAAGTAATATATTTTTATTACATAACGTACCATGATCGCCATATATTGATAAAAATAATAAAATAATTATAAGGACTATTAAGTTAACAGAAATAACATATTTTATAGTTGATATTTTTCTGTTAGCCCGTATTAGTTGGTAACATGTAAATAATTTATGATCGAAGGTACTTATGTGAAAGGAAGAAGTTGAAAACATACTTAAAATTGATAATAAATTAATAAATTGTAAGTTTATATTTCTTTTTTGAAATCTCGAATCTTAGGTAATAGAACAAATTTGCTACTACATAATTGAATGTGCTAAATATACATACATATATAATAATAAAATAATTTTGTTTTTACTTTTAGCACAAATAATTGACTAATATTACCTTCGTATAGATTATACGGAGTTTATTGGCACAAAAGCATTTAATATTATGTAATCTAATTAGAACGCTAGTTGAACTTATTTTAAAAATGTGAACACGAATATAATATTGTTTTAAAAAAATTATATATACAAAGTCGTAATAGTTTACAATTCTAAAAAAAAACCTTGTTTATCATAATTTTTAAATTAAACCAAATAGAGAAAGTTAAAATAAAAAATAAAAAAATATTTTTATTTCGTAATACAATTACTTAAATAGTCAAACGTTATAAAATCACATGTATTAATAAACTAGAAATATTTGAAACAACATAGTTTCATTTGAATTTAAATTCAATTGTATAATATCAAATTATTCCTATATTATATAAACGTAACATGTATACATACATATATATATATATATTTCAAGTAAAAAAATTCCGTTTTTAAAAATTCTAAGTTTGTTTTTTCAATAATAGCTGAGTTATTATATTGTGATATATGAAAATTTAATGAGCATAACATTTAAATTCATCATACGAAGCTCAAACTTTTTTAAAAAATAATTGTGTTTCAGTTGAGAGAAATTCGCTGAAATAAATGGAATATAATTATATTCGTTTATATATATATTTTTTTTTTTATTTATTTATTGATTATGGTAAATATAGTAAATACAAATTTTAATTAAAATTAAAAAAACTTATTAATAAAATTTGTAATATATTGTGTTTCAAAATAAGATTTCTATGTTACGTTATTAAATGTTATAAGTAATTGTATAACGGATTAGTATTCTCATATCTCACATTTGTTTAAAGAGGTTTTTGTATATCGTTTCAATAGTAATAATTATAATAATAAGATTGTAAGATAAAATAAATGTCAATATATTTAGCGTTTTTAATGTATTTTTTATAATGTTATATTTTTTTTATACAATATGCGTAAACAAACTTTTGAAATTTAGTAAATAATAGTTGTGGCTATTTTTAATATTAAATCTAACACTACTTATATGATATATTTTAATATATTTTAAATAGCAAATAGTAATAGAAATTTATATTAACGTTACAATCAGGTTTAGAGACAGTTTGGTGTTTACAAATGTTTATACATAGCTATCATAATCGATAATCCCATAACGTAAAAATTATATTTAATTTTACGTATATATTACTAGTTATTTTATGATTTACTGGCGTCCGGGGAATGTTTACGGTCATTAAGAGTTTAGTTCCGATTCGCGTTTTATGTAAAAATTTCTTTGTCGGTTGTTCCAAATAGTTAACTAATCAATTCAAAATCATGGTTGTAATTAATATGTCCGAATTTAGGGATTGTCGTCGATACACGTGCTGGGTCGGTTTTTAATGGACGACAAGAAGTGTGTCTGATGGTAATCGATATAGCAGTCGGCAGTATACAGAACCGACGACACCGTTTGTGCGAAACGAACGTATAAATGGTTCGATTAAAATGAGAACGAGCGCGATAAGAACCTTTATCAGAAACGAAAGTGATGGATACGATAGATATCCGAAAAATGTCTCATTCTGAGTGTTTACCGTTCATAATTATGGTATGGAACGTGATAATGAATCAACGGCTTTTAGAGTAACCATGAAAACAATTTACAGCGCCTATTTGAGTGTTTTATGATATTAATTTGTTTTTCATTCTAAACTAATCTTACTGAGTTTTTTATTTCTAACGCTAATCCCGTTTTAAACAATCGCTCATTTGACCACGTGTTTATTGGCACGTCCTTGAGAATTTTTCATTGTTAACATATCTACACATACAAATACACCAGATCTGATAGCAATATAGTCGAAAAATGATAACACGATTGTTTCAAATAATTTTGGAAATGTTCTTTTATTTTTTATTGTATTTTATAAATATTACACACTTAAGCGAAGCTTATAAATCGATATACATTTTTAAATTATTGATGCACAATTATATTACTTAATATCTATATTATATCGGTTTGTCAATTATTGACTTTATATAATTAAAATTACAAAAAAAAAATTATGTTGTTAATATTATAATTATATATATATTTATTATTAATTATTATTTTATAACCATTATATCAGAGGACATTCACAAATATTTACACAAAGAAATACCAAGATTGAAATTAGATTAAATGCGTTTATGTATTATTATTGTATAAATATATTATATTATATTAAAACGAATATCTTTTATATTCATCTAACTTATAGTTAAGTTTATTATTATTCAAACACCGAATATTTCAAAATTACAAACTGTATAAATATTAAGAATACACTTTATCCTTGCATAGTTTGTTATTACTAAAGAAACTTGTATACGATTTTTGATAACTTTGGGGTTTTTAATTTCCGGTCAAAAAATTAACAGGCATTGAATAGTAATTATTTATAAAACGTTTCCATTAAAAAAAGTAATATATTGTGTAATATGTTTGATTGAATATTTATTAACTTATACATATTAAAACTATTTTATCAATGGGATTTATTTAAATCAAATTAAATTACGTTCGCGTTGAATAAATTATTCTGTGCTATAATATATTTGTTTTTAGATTTGAATATTTTATCAAATTTATTTTCAAAATAAAATAAATAACTAAACCTATGTATATCTCAATTTTAAATTGTCAAAAATTTTTTTTTATTTTTTTAATTTTTAAAAAAAATTTACTTTTGTATTTATATTAAAAGAAATAAAATAAAAAAACAATCAATCTTTTACAAATAAATACAAGTCAAGGAGACTATTGAACATAAGTTGCATTCGATAATTTCAAACCGGTATGTCCGAATATCGTCGAAAGTCTTAATTGATACTGTCTAAAAAACCTCTCTATTCCGATATTCCTTTAGTCGAAAATGTTTGCAAAAACATTTTACACACGTTTTCACTGAAACCTTTCCAACTAATGCCATTCTCTTATTTTTTAACTGTCTACTCTCACTAACCCAAGTGTCTTTGTCTGTACACGCATGAAACGGAAATAATTTTCTCGTGATCTACGTTGAATTAACCGTGCCATACAAGTTAACCGTTCTATATCATTTATCATAAAATTTCCATAATTTGAGTTCATTGTAAAAACTGTCGACATATTAGCAATGTAAAAGTACGTAATAAGCGGATTAAAACTTGATATTGTATTTAATTATCGTTTGAGCAGACGATAACCTTGCATGAGTAATACGTATTTTCAATAAATAATCGAATTCGATAAATACGGGGGCGGGATAAGAAAAACGAAGGAAATAAAAAGAAATTGAAAAATTATTAAATACTTAAAAAACAATCGATACTCGCGATATAAACTTCGCAATCTAAGAGTGTTTTGTCTACTAAATTTATCGTTCGGTTCGATTATTGTTGCGAGAAGTAATAAAATATTAAAACGTTTAATCGGTTCAACATTAAAATTGTCTTGAAGAGGAACGTTCGAGTAGCGTACTCAGTTGTTTCATAATCACATTATAATAAACTCCGAATTTAATTTTCATTCGTAAGACTAAGACCATTTGTAACGTATGCGCCTATAAACGGGCAAACGGGATGTTGTTAATATCTCAAGCACCGCTACGGTTTTACGACGAATTTAAACTTATGAAAAAAAACCCGTGTCTACCGTTTATAAACATCGTCAATAATATTTTCGTTAATCGGACAGTTTTTCCTATATGGTGCTACCGGTATTCGTGGGCCATATTCGTGCTCAGTCACAACCGTAACGGATTAGATGGGTAAAAAAGATACTCGCCTTCGTCGAACACGGGCGTTTTATTGAACTACGAGTTTATTTATTATTATATAACTTCGATATTGGGATGGTTAGTAAAAAAAAGAAAAAAAACCAAAACGACATCGAACGAGTTTAGAAACGATTACTGTTTATCATATAGAGGACCCGTTCTTTGTGGGTTCGATTTGAATATTACGCTCGGTTCGTATCGGATCCGTCGAATGGTATGCGACAACAACAAATAGTGCGATATTAAAATGCGACAGGTACAAATAAGAACGGGCTTTCTCCGAAAATGTTCGTAATTACCAGACGTTCACATACGCGTTGTGACTTGCGAATTTCGACACACGTATATATTCTCAAATTATTATATATTCGTTCCCTCACACCAACGGAATACAGTATGATTTTGTCATACGTGGCGTTATTATTTTCACAGTTCGTTCATTTGTAACCAAAATAATTAATATTGTTTACTACACTTTATCGACCAATCCGTTTTCTCTAGACGGACAATAATATCGTATGGTCTACTACAGCAATTATAATTATAAATTAATTAAGGGGAGGTTCTAGTCAAAATCGAAAGAAAAATATTTTTTTTGCTTTATTTTTATCTTTAAGATTTTGAAAATGTGTAGCCGAAAGGATATTTTCCTATATAATTTTTTCTTAGGAGTTATAGCGTATTAGACGAGAGAGTGCGTTGGCCGAAAAACAGGTATAAAAATGCGCTCGAAGCGAATTCGAGGGAGGGGCATTTGACACTGACTAAGTGGCGTATTAACTACGGGTAGCAAGTTTGTGTTTGTCTCCACATGCTCTTTGAGGAAGGAACTCTGTATGGTGTTGGAATAGCTGATTAGATGTAAGTGTCAAAAACAAACATAACTTACGATTTCTTCTTCCTCTAACTTTAGATGCGTTTTTCTTGAAACAACTTTTTTTGCGCACCGCATACGATTCCGCTTTAACGACATAACCGATTTCGACGTTTGATGAATTAAATAAAAGCTTATTCAATTTAGGGGGCCTTCAGGAAGTGTTTTAAAAAAAAATTTTTATTATTGTTTTTTTGACGTTAAAGCAAAACAAAAAAGCGGGAAAAGAGGGTTTTCTTTTTCATAACGGTCGTCATTTCTTTTTAAAAAGGTTTTTTAGAAAACAAAAAATCATAAGGCCCCCAAATTTCATATATTTTAAGAATATTTTTGGGTTTTTTGTTTCAGATCTCTTGGCAGGGCCGTAGAGTGTGCAGTACACATTGCTTATCGCCACACACGGCTTCATTCAGTAAGAGCTGGAGCTGCCATTATGATTTTTTTGGAAAAAATGTTATTTATATTTTCAAATATGTATTTATAAATTCAATAAAATGTTTTTTCAAAAAACTTTTACGTTCACTCAAAAAAAATCATGAAATTACGTTAATTTTTGAGCTTTTTGACTAGAACCTCCTCTTAACACGCTAACGTTTTCAGTTAACATAAATCCAACGTCTCTTCGGTAATAAATGAACTCGAAAAACATCATATACTGTTCATTTTGGAATGATGATGGTTTTTGAAGCCATTTCATTTTACGGCTAAAAATGTAACCGACAAAAATCTCAGATAAATTAAATTTTTTTCCTCAGTCTTGGACAAAACGGTTTGTTAACACGTTCGTCCACGTTTATCGAACTGTTCAAATTTTCCGAAAAATTGAATTCCTATATAATTCCTTGAAATTTATTTAGGATTTAATCTGGACGTCTGGACATAGTTCATATTACTTGAAGTTCTTTAATCACGGTGAACACTTCTTTAGGAAAATCGGTAATTACTCATATTTTATGTATAAGGATTTTAAATTGGAATTTATTTATTTATTCTAATAACGCTATTTTTTTATATTCCGTCGAATTTTATTAGGTGCTATTTAAGCCGTAAAATCATTATTATTGTAATATATATATATATATATATATATAATTTAAAATAAAATACATTTATTTTGTATAAAATAATTATTATATATCATCGATTTGTATTTAAATTCTTATCACACGAAATAAATAACAAAATTCTTCAAATAAGTTCGTTTAAAGATAAATAGAAATTATGAATACTTCCATTTGCGTTATTATTACTGTGGATAGATCGGCATTAATTTATTCGAAATTCACCTATTCAGCTATAACATGGGAAAAAAGGGGTTATTAAGACTAAAAATTGATTGTTAATAAGTTGTTATTTAACAACGGACTATTTTCACAATATTTAAATATTTTTAAATATAAACGTGAAAAATTAAATGACCGTCGATATAATTACGTCGAACAAAACAAACCGATAATAGAAATAGACAAAATAATTTCTAGTAATCGAATTACTAGAAACGTACGTAAACGTTTACAAATATAGAATATAATTTTTTTAAATTATTTCAAAAATTTGCGTTTCTTCCCATACATATTATTTGGTATTTTTTATAATTATCCATAAAATACGTAATTTTGAAACGCGTTGATAAATTATTAAAATGTAACGTGAGTGTTTATGATATACGAACGTAACGTTTCGAAAACATTTTTACGAAAAAAAATGTGTAAACACTTTTAACGTTTTCTTTATTATATATAAATGTTATAATATTATGTACGCAAAACAAATATGCTAATTTTAAGTGAGCGTATTGCTTCGTTACGAAACGGTTGTAAACAATATCGTATATTCGAAATGACGAAAAAATCACAAAATTCTATTCTCACGGCGTTATACATTTTTATAACAAGTGTGAATTATGGTTTTTTTCTATTTTGTTTTTATAATTCTAGACATTTTACAATTTACAAATTGTTTGTCCAAAAATCCATTTATCCGATCGATAGTATTGTCAGTAAGGGATTGGTTTGAAGTGAAGTAACCGTTGTTGATTTCAACAATGAAATATAATTTTTTTGTCCGTTAATAATTTTTCAGATTGCATAAGTACGTGGACTTTTAAATACGTACCAGTGTACTTACAGAAAATCGCGAACAGATGTTATATACTTTTTTCGGCTTCTTGGTAGTCTTTAAAGTTTTAGAAAAAATTACTTGTACATTGCAAAAAACGGGCAGAATTATTGACCCGTCAGATTTTCACAAAATTTAATCCTGTTTTGTTTTGGTAGTTCCAAGTAAATAATAATGCAAACATACGAAATACGTCAATTTATTTCAAGTTAAACACCTAAATATAATCCTTGGAAATGTCAACATTTTTAAGTTTTTCTTACATTCATAATTTTAAACAATTATGTAGAAGGCCTGTCATATAATAAAATAATAAAATTTTAAAAAATTTCAATTAGTGTTTTGTCACTATTTTTTGTATTAAATTTTTAAATGTTTAAATTTGTAAAGAAATTTTTTTCTGTTTTTCAACGAATAATATAATAATATAGTAATATCAATTTATGAACTTAGAATAATAGACTGGACCCATTCAAATTTGTCCCTAAGTTTATAAACATTTCAGCATCTCATGGTCATATTATTTTTAACAAATAGCTTATATAAAATGAACGACCAAAAAAATGTTCAATTTCACGAGTTTTAAAAAATTATCATATTTATTAGTGGTAAACCATTAACAAAATTATATTTAAATGTTCGAGTTAAAAATTTACTGTTGTACTAAAATATTCAAAATAATTTTTTAAATACGTATAGCATATTTTAATAATTGTCTTTATCTCTCATTAAAAATTATTATTTAAATAAGAAGAAAAGCAATTAAAAATATTATATATTGGAAAATTAAAATAATTATTAAATAAAGTATAAATTTCGAACAGTTTACAGTCATAAATAATATATCAAACTACTTATTTAATAAAGCGCAAATTATTTTAAAACAACCATCGATATTTGGCATCGTTTAATTTCAAAAAGTTCGTTTAGAAATTGTGGTTATTACTATTAAAATTATATTGAATTCAAAATCAGTTTAAACATTTGTAAAGTCAAATAACCTTGATTATGGAAATTTATTTTTAACGTTCGCATACTTCCGTCCGTGGGCACTGTTTAGAACGTTTCTCGACGCAGTTTGTAGTGAAAGCAATTTCGAGAGGGTAACAAGGAATATTGAAACGTACTCTGAGTAGTCAAGTACTTTGAGCAACAAATTACACCATAGCTTTGAGAGTCAAAAACTATATAAAAACGAACAAAAATTGTCTCGGGACCTAAATTAGAATTGTACGTAATATACATGTAATGACTTTTTTGATTACGATTTACGAGCAACACAAATATAATTTTAGAAACCCTAAATATCGTGAACTATATATATGTTCTACATGTGTCATCAATTTCATTTTAGGCATAACAAAATTTTAATAAAAATTCAATACGATTTTTTTTTGTATAGTATTATCTATGTAAATTATAACAAGAATTTAAACAACTATCGTGCCTATATTGTTCGTTACGATGAATTCTTTATATTATTTTATTAACAAAAAAAGTAAGTTTAGATACTGTTGAATATAAACAATAATTTGAAAAATATTTTTGCAATTCGAAAAATTATAATATTAAAGAAAAATTTGGAAATACATTTTTGAGCTATTGTTATTGTGGTATGATCGTGTTCGTGACAGAGGAGGTGACGAAATTGTGATAAAAATGAAAACTGACGCATAATTTACAGGGAAAACAACGAATTATGGACCATTTTATATTATACCCATTAGATTACACACCAGGGAGATCGGATGATCAACAATTTCTTCTGCGAGGCTTTTCATTTACACTATGATAGTCAGTCTTTGAATTATAGATTAATTTAAAATGTTCATAACGATGATAATTAATTGAAATATAACAAGTACGTATTTGATTAAGATAAAGTAAAAGAAACTTTTTTGACACTAAGTCTAATGTCGAAAAACGCGTAATGGAATTGTACAAATATTCAATTTAAAAGAGTTATTATGGCGTTATATCTTTTTGTTATTAATTCAGTTGAAATATTCGAATTAGTTACATATATATTTTATCAAACGACCAATGAAATTTGCCAAAAGTGTTAAATATTATTACAACCGATGATGAGCTTAGTAAAAAGGAGAGGAGTAATATTAAAATAGAATATGTCTATGTGCCTCTTAAAATCTCGAAAAATTAAATATTACAATCTTTGTCCATACTATTCTTCCAAATAATTATATACAATATTATTTGTTTGTAAAGTTGAGTGGAACGAATCATTTAGTGTCAAATTTAAGGTGGTCAAAAGAAAGTTATAAATTTCATTATTAACAAGACTCGGGTACGAAAATGTACATATACCTTGAGTGAAATATATTATCTATTCATGGATATAGTTCCTTAATAATAAGCTTTGGGGATGTATCGTGTGCTTTTTTTACGAATTTCACCACGTTTGAGGCCAAAGAAGGGAGGCAATCAGTGGCGGCGATCGGTCGCAGCGTTTGGAGTAAGGTCATCGGAAACGACTGCAACTGTGCAACGGCCGGCTTTCGATCACTTTTCGATGATGGATCTTACGCTAGCCGGATGGACTCGAAGAGTGTCCCGATCTGATGTACCCGCGAAACCTAACCTAATTTGGTCGTTAATTTTCTCCGATCTGTTACGCCGTGGTGTTGGTAGATTACACGAGGTTATTGACGTGCCACGGTTGCTTTAACTACTTTTTGCACAGAATCGGCCACGTTCCGTCACCCGTGTCGTATAATCGCGAGGAGGACGACACGTTCCATACGGTTTTTCGTTGCAAAGCATTTAATCGTGAATGAGATGAGCTTATCCGACGGTTCGGAGTATTATCGCCGGGCAATTTAGTTGATCGCATGCTGGAGTCTCTGACCATATGGCATGCGGTTACCTGCCTTGTGGAGTCGGTAATAATGGTGAAAAAGATCGTCGAGCACGAAAGGCAAGCTCTAGGTCGGGTAGCTTCGTCACACAGACGCGATAATAAGAGAAGAAGGAGGAAGGATCACTGAAACCGTTGCCGTGTAGAAGATGAATTTCGTTTTGTATTCTTTTTATTTTGTTTTAAAAGAGGTTGTAAATAGACGGCACGTAGTGGTAAGATTGTCTCTTTTACTTTCCAGTTTATTCTTACGAAAATTAAGTTTGTATTCGTTATTATGTTCTACATTGGTGGATGTAATGGCGTTGAGTAACTGTCCTGGTTTTGTCCCCTCCTATTTTAAACATACAAATTTGTATTGTAAAATTTAGATTTTATGTAAGTGACTTTGTCATATAGTGGGAGTTGGTACCGGTTAAATTTCCGTTTAGGATGATGGTTTATGTTTTTATTATTATTTTTAATGTAAAACAATAAACGACGACGCCCTACTGTCCTCTGTACTGCCCACATGGCTTTCCAGACAACGGATGTATTGCTGATACCATGTTTCAAAAAAAGGGGGGGAGGAGTCGCAGGCAGCTCATTCATAATAATACGTATTATCGTATTTGTCGGCCAGGTTGGCGCGCGTTGGTCAACGTGGAGAAAACCGGGCAAATGACTCGGACAAAAACTAAAAGAACCGTTTCCGTTCCGCGTACGAATTATTGCTGATTTGCCTACCTACCTACCAATGTTTGTATAATATTCGTGCGTATTTTGATGAATCATTGTTATTTCGAACGTTATAATACGCTGTCATAAATCAGAAGTCCGTACACGGGTACTAGGATGAAAGCCACGATTTGAACGTGGAATACAACGTAGGTACGTAAGTTCATAATATTATGTATGTCACGTCGAAAATCTCCGAGCTAAGGCCCACAAATAGGTCGCAAAAGGAATAATAATAATAATAGTTCAAATTGTATTTCCCGAGCATTCTATTCGTGTATGTTAACACTGCGAGGGTAAGTTCGGTGTAAACACGAACTTTCATCGACGATTGCCGTAGACAATATTAATTGTAACCAATTTTATTTTTAAATAAAAGGGAATAGAAATATTTATTTATTATATATTATTAAACTTATAATAATCCGAACACGTCATTAACGTATTGAACCTGTTGATCGGTTGTCTGAAATCGACCAACATTGTTGTACGTATCAATACGGTAATAACAATTACCGAGTGTAATATTCAAATGCGCGCTTCTTTACGTTAATTATTCTCTATTGAGCGTATTGTCATAGCAATTCACAACATGTATACGATTTTAATATTTATAGTGTGTCCTGTAGTTTATGCGTTTGAAAACGAAACATAATTGTATATAATGAAAACTCACTTCAAATGCGTGTACCACACTAAAGGAAAACATTATCATGGCTGAACGGGCATCGAGTTTAAATTTTTTTGAACAAACGTCTCGTATCCGCGAACAATTTGGAAACCATTTTATCATAACGTGTTGTGTATTATCACGAGAATTTTTCTCCTCTCTCTCTCACTCTTATTGTTTCGAAGCGAATGTTATAATAACCGTCGCAACCATTTCCGGAAAGTCACACAAGTTGACAACAGTCTCGCTCGTGTTATGTTCAAATGTACCGCGGAAAAAATGAACGAAAACCTGCGCCTATCCGCGGACGATCGCACGACGCGTCGTTGTATCTACGAACTAAATCTACGACGCGTACTCCAAATACGACTTTTCATTCTGAAATAATTTGTCCGACGTGACGCGATTTATATACAACCATTGTAACGTAATGTACACGATCGCATTTTATAACGGACATTTCCTTCAACTATTTCAGTAGAGAAAACAATTAACCTTCCCTTTTTCACGAGTATGCTTTACAATATATAATATACTACCGAAAATACGACGAAGTATATAGGTAAAGACGGGCAATACGTAAAATTATTATATAATGAATACCTATAAACATATAACGGAATAAATATTATAAATACGGACATCGGTGTGTTAGTTTATTTTACATATACTTTTACCCGTTATTTTCGTTGGAATTATTAACCGATATTGTAAATTATTTTAGGAAATGTAAACGTAAAAGTAATTTCCAATAAAAAAATATAAGCGTCTATTTGATCGCTTAACGGATTAGGTCTGACGTAGGTGCCAGAGCTTAACACATGGCAATGAAATATAATTATCGCGTGTATCGTACGGAACAAATATTAGTATTCGCCCGCAATAATTAATGGCTAATAAGGAGATGCCGATGATTTTCAGTTCTTTTACAATAAATCATTAAATAAGCACGTTCTTTATTATTATTAATTACGATTTGTTGACTGTCGTCGATTTACGTTTGGAACCGTTGTACACTGTGGACACACTACGTGAGTGTGCTTAATCCCACAAAATGAACGGCGCTCACTTGTCTTTATTAAAAAGATAAATAAAACATTTCAAGGACTTGGAATAAATCGGGTAATATGTAGAATAATTTTTAAGATTTTCTTTTAATTGGAAACTTATGTTAGTTTTACCTTAAAATACGTAAAATACATACGGCACGTAACGTAAACATATATGAAACGAAGTAACGTTTACGCAATATATCAACTGAAAACTTCCAATTAGAAAATGCGATAAATTGGTGCAAAGAGTTAAAAACATTTATCGATAAAATTAATCATTTAATATATACAAATATCAAACGCTAAATAATAATACAATTTATTCACAAATGACTCTACACAATTGCCGTAATAGTGGCGCAAATGTGTTTAGAAATCTCAAATTGCCAGAGGGAATCTCAAACAATGAAAGAAAGCGAGTTAAGTCAGATTGAATGCACGTTTACCATTATATATAACTACAAAATATATTGTCCACGATAGACTATAAATATGAATACCAAGTTCGTTTAACCGACTAAAGATTCCACGCGATATTCACCAGTATTATATTTTATCCGTACAACGGATTTTTCAATATACGAAGCATGCATGTATACAAAAGGAAGTAGGATTGTTGAAGTTTAATGGAAAAGTTTTAGATTGATAAATTAAACGTAATACGTTATGTAAAAATTAAGAATCATTTAAATCTTTTTAATAATTTTAACAGAAATTGAACGGATAGTAATAATAGAACACCGCAATATTATATAAGTATTACGTATAATCGGTCAATTTTCATAGTTGAGGACTGAATACTGCGTGAATAACGGAAAATGTAATAAATTTGTTTTTATTTTTATATCTTTATTACTTTAACCCGTCAAATTAGCTTGTAGAAATAACCGCACAGTCGTGTGTTGTTGTTTGTACTACGTGTAATACGCTAATACTGAATAAGATTAAAACGCCAAACTGTATTGGATCTAAAATTAACTTGTACGATACAACCTTGTGAAAACGTCAATAATAATAAAAATAGGTACGATTACCGAGATTCGTACTGTTTAGAATGTTTGATTTATGGATTCATCGATTTTTATACACTTGGGCACAATTCTCTTTCGTTCACTTTAGGTCCGAAAAATATAGTCTCGCTAAACGGTACGAGAATGTCGACTACGGTTTGACCTTTAATACGCTAGACAATTGTGTAAAATACGACTCGTAATTATTAATAATATAAGCGGGTAAAATTGCAGTAATAGTACAATTAAAGTATAATCGTATACTCGTGCCTGACTTAATCGTAAGCTCGTATGCTCGAGCTACGATAACTAAGCTACTAAATAACCGTTTGTAATTTTACACTTAAATTGTCTTTGTATTTATCAACAACATCAATCTAATTAAAATATAAAACATTCGCCGAATATTTTTAAAAACAACAATCGCTATTAATTACAATTGTCGAAATATAATGATTGACCCGAGTGATATATAATCGTTTAAATTAGTAACGTACTATAGCGTTAATCTGCAGACCAAAAAATTCGGTTTTCGGACGAAAAGTTGGAGGATATATAGTTTTCTTGGGGTCACTGGGTTAATTATATTTAAAATATTGTTCCACGCTTGTATTGTGTTTATACGTATATACTTATATATTTTTCGAAATCTTCTCGTAAAATTGTGTTTTTTTCGGTCAATTTATCGTATGAACTTAGAAACTATTTGAAAAATAAACCCCGAATCAATTAACGACTGTTTAAAAAGCAATTTTCAATATTCGCTGACGCCCACAACAAAAGCCACCGCTTGTTCTATTATTTTAGCTGTGGCGTTAGGTTGTAAGTAGGTAGGGAGCGTAAATTTACATAACTTGTCAATAATGAAACGGCGAGTTTTCAAATGCCCATTGACGTAATGCTGTATTATTTTTCGCGCGGCAAATCCGCTCGGTGCGTATAAGTTGAAAAATGTTAGTGTAGCGTAGCCGATTGGGCAGTTCAATTCACTCAATCCGATATTGGACATCGCGTATTTATTTATTTATATGCTCGTTATG
Organism: Geopemphigus sp. TES_GeoC_2020; assembly: GCA_025469175.1. NCBI lineage: Eukaryota > Metazoa > Arthropoda > Insecta > Hemiptera > Aphididae > Geopemphigus > Geopemphigus sp. TES_GeoC_2020. Next base: position 18,569 of record JAIPRN010001856.1, read on the forward strand.
TACGCATAATAAGTAATTACGCGACGGGATACCGGCGGCGGCTGTAGCGTGAGAAAACGTCTTTACCAGCGGACGTAATTACACGGCGTTCGAATTGGTCTAAAAGGAACGGATCTAACCGGGCAATCCAAATTTATTGTTATTAAAACTCGTTTTACTTTTTTCCATATGCAAATGCGTTCGTATTGTTTATTGAACTGCTGCAGCTTTCTACGCGTTTAAAATATTACACATATACACACACTCACGCACACCTACACACACACACACACACACACACACACACACACACACACACACACACACACACATATATATATATATATATATTTACACGTCGAGTTGTTACATATAACATTTCGAATTTCAACGTTACGACGATAATTATTATCGTCGGTGTAAAAGTACGAAATTGAATTATACACCGTTCGAAGCGTTATGTCCGAAGATTTTTATCATCGACGATCGTTATAGTACGGTGTTGTATATACGTATATAAAATGTTTACTTCACGGTTAGCTTCCGGTTTGGGAATAGTAAACCGTCGTAGTCTCGGAACAGTGGTCGATGAATATTATTATTATTACGTCCCACGTAAGTCTCAACGTACAACCGAATACTATTAATTACGGTGTTGTACTCTATTTTCTCAAGTCGCCGTCGTTAATGTTCGATCTGAATAACACGTTCTTAAAACCTATCTAATCACTCTAACTTAACAAAAATGTATGCAAAATTTTTTATTTGAAAGCGTTTTTTTTATGGCGAGAATACATGTACCTAGAATGTCGTGATTCTCAAATTCGAACATACGTGTAGGTATTTTTCGGAAATTCCATCAGTCCGTATTTATATTTGCAACAACCGAAATAATCGGATTTTACCGTTCGTCGATATTGAATTTAATTTTCGTTGACCTTGTTTTACAAAATTTCATTAAAAATTTAAAAAAAAATGATCGTTGAAGAACGCGAGTATTTAATGTACATATATTATTCCTTTCCAAGATTCTCTTTGTTGTCGTCTATTTCGTTGTTTTCTTATTTACCATGTACTGTCCAACACGAACGACACCGCCGCATGTTGCGAAAACTAAAAAACTGAGACTAAAACGAGTACGATATACATTCACCGCCATATCAAATCGTTAATGTTCCGTTGGTAAACGTTTCGTAATTTTCTCAGTTCATTAGCGATATTTTACACGAACGTTTACCCGATACGTGATGTATAAATAATTTATTCGTTTTATTGAGTTTAACGGTGAAACGCATAATTAATATTCGTGTAAAAAATACGTCTTTTTCTGGGGTCATTTGGTTATTTATGAACATGTCGATGCGCTTATTGAATTAACACACATTTCTGATTGCGATTGATAATTTCGAATGTTTGGAATATGAACTGCATAAAACTGGATATCAGGTAAAGAACTAATGCCGGCCCAATATAACAATAGCGATACGCATATTATAGGGAACGTATTGCGATTTATAAGACGCTTATTTGCAACACTTCGAGATAACGATTGGTAATAATGATTTGGCCCCGTTCAATGGTCGTCAATCATCTCGTCCAAAGGATGTTTAACGATCGCATTGACGTATTGGCTTCCAGATCTCGCGTTTAAATAAATCGGCACGGCCATGGCACTTCGGACACTATCGTCTGGAACTACTATCATCGATGTTTCTTACGCGTTTCGCGATTAAACCTAAAAACGGTTTCAAACGTATTTCGATACAAATTTCATAATGTTTATAAAACGTGATATGGGTATTTTTTGTTACAACCGTCACCGGCAGAGCGAATACGCTTTTTGTTTTTACGGTTATCGCCTTGTTTTGTAATTGTGAATTGCGTTAATTATACCGAAGAAAGTTATTAATAGCTCAGTTAAATCATCTTCAACGTGTGAGGTCACGTGTACGTTGAGCAATGTAGATTAGTCATAGGGTTAGTTAATTTTAGTATCATAATATTGTAATATAGTTACCAACACGAGTTGTCACGGTTTTCGGCTACGCAAGAAACGAGCACGTTTATGACGTCTCCGAACACAGGACCGATTAGAATACATTCTGTACAACTGATTAAACGAGGGCATTATAAAATATATTTTTCAATCGCAGAACTTCAATGGACGTGAAACAATTGTACATTACGTATCTGATAACTATATGATAATTTGTGAATATGTTATTGTTAAAATAGTTGGAAAGATATGACCAACTGCTATTATAGGTTTATGAAGGGTATTTAATACGACGTGGAATTAGAAATATCGTTTGAGTCCGTAATTGTGTTTAGGATTTTTTCTCTTTTTCTGTTTTGGAAAAATTCCAAATAGCGTTAAGAAGAAAATGACAAAATCGATACTTTTACGATATATTTAAATCTTTCGGTCTGTTGCGTTCGTCTTAAAGATTCGTAGAATAACACTTTTATAAGTCGCTGGCGCCTACACTTTTCTACATTCACTGCCAAGTAGTCATGTCTTTTAAATATCCCAATCATAGATCTGTTAAAACTTTTATTGTGGTTAACTTGGCGAACTTAACAATATTCGTTTTCCGTAATTCCCGGATCGAGTAGAAAATTTAGTTCCTGCTAAAATTACATGGATATTAAAACAATTAGTGGCCTACGTTACAATTAAACAATAATGTAAGTTTTTTGTAATTTGCGTATTTGCTAATGTAAAATTGTATTGAAATACTATTCGTAAAAATATTATATATATATATATATATATATATATATATTATGACTGTTTTAAAACTAACTAATTTTGTAAATAAACAATAAAATTATATCGTATTTATATTTTTGTGACGTATATTAAGAAAATATAAATACGCAGAGATAAAACAGATTTATAGGCGTATTGAAAAAATATTTTATTGAAAAAATTTAAATAATACAACACTATAAACGTTAAACATTTATTGACATACAAACGCGTTATTATATAATTTTTATTTTATTTATACGATCAGTAATTTAAGGTCAATATAATATTAGTAGGTTTCAGAACTATACTTTTCAGAATAATTTATTGAAAATTTGCCGTTGTGGTTTTAAAGTTTATTCGAAGCTTTGATGATTATTACATATGACCAATAATTAGGGCACAATACAAATTACACATTTTTATAATATATAAATATATTTTTTTACGGGTTAATTTGTTTTTGTACATACATGTTATTTTTAAAATTTCCCGGTTTTTTAATTTGGTACTCTGACAAAAAAATATAAACGTCGGTTATCTTTCTATAGAAGTTAGTATTACTTTTAAATATACGTGAGTTGTTATTATCACTTTTATAGAATCAGAAAGGAATATCGGAGAAAGCAATGATGGGAGATATATTCATTCGTATTTTTTTGTATAAAAAAAAACAGATTTAATATTTATTCGATTCTTAGAAATAGGAATAGGTATCTACTTAAATTTAAATACGTTCTCTGTTATGTAATAAAAATAATTATTATTATACAATGAAACACAGACAAGTAGAGAACAAAATTATTCAATTGGTTTTCAAAAGTAATGTTTTCAATTATTTTTATTATTATAATATAAATTAATTTAAGAATAATAATTCTATAGTAGTAAAGTACAATCGTTATTTGTCCTGTATATTACTTTTTTTGGAGAAAATACCAAGAATAATTTATTTTTATATAAAATATTATTAAATAGTTTATCCCTGATAAATGTTTTTTTTTTAAATTATAGAATCTGTAAATACATATTACAATAAGCATATAGGCGGATTTATTTACGACTTGGACAAATATGAAAAAATAAGCCACCCAAAGATGACACTTTATAAAATAGTTGGTCAAATTTGATTTTAAATTAAAGTTAATAACGATTAAAATTTCTACACTACTTTCTCTGTAGTCTGCGAGGAGGATTACCAGGAATGGAGTCGGAAACAAAAGCGGACATAAGTTGATTTGGGTGATTTGTCAGCTGAGAGCGAAATCGTTTATACAGGATTTTGGCAGTTTCTTTTGTTGCATTTATTTTAAAATCTATATGAAGGGTGTAGTTTGAGATATTGGTTGGGGTATTTGTGACTATAGGAAGTGTTGTAGATCAGAAAGTTTGAATTTAATTTTTATTAGATTTTTTGGCAGCACCCCATAGTTTGATGTTGTATGTCCAAATGAACATTGATAGAGTTTCATTGAGAATTAACTTTCTTTTTATACCGAGTTTTGAATATTTGCTTAGTAGGTAATTAAGATATTTTTTCCTATAGTTTAGAAGGATATGTTTGCTTTTTATATGATCTATTTAAGTTAGGCTTTGGTCTAGGATTAAACCTAAATAGTGAGTGCTTGAGGATTTTGGTATATTTTGAGTATTTACGATGGTACTATTTCTCGCTTTAAGAATTTGAATAACCAACAGCTATTGAATGTTTGTGCGAGGAGTAAATTATTTTATCGTTGGCGAAATCAGGAACGAATATGTGAGGGGCCATCTGTTGGTTTGCTATATATAAATTGAAAAGAATAGGAGAGGATATGGCTCTTTTGGGGTACACCAAGTGAAATTGGAATTTAAGACAAGATTTCAGACTTTACTTTTGTTACGAAATAATGATTTTTGATGTACAATTTAAAAAATCAATAGTTAGATTGGGATAAGATTTTTTTAATTTGTACAAAAAATAGGGGTGCTAAATTTTATCAGACGATTGAGCTACGTCAAGAAGGACGGCTGAGCGATATTCATTTTTTTCCAAAAAATTAGCTATGGAAATAGTTAATTGGTATATTTGATGGATGGTCAAGTGGCCCTAACGGAAGCTAAATTGGATTTATGAAATAATTGGTTCGTCGTTTATTAATGGAGAAATACAATTTAAGATTAATTATTTACATAGTTCTGCAAAGAGGGATAGAAGACTTATTGGACGATACGAAGATGGAATGACAGATGATTTCCTTGGTTTTATGATTTTAAGACGGAAATAAGAAAGCCATATGAAAGAATTTAATATATGAATAAGGTATGTAATTGCTTTTTTGGATAACTGTGAGCTACTTCGGCCATGATTAAGTCTAATCCAGGAGATTATTCGAGAAGGAATAATATAGAAGTTCACCACATGTAAATGGTATAGGGATCTAGTACTGTGGGACAGAAGAGGTTAAATTATTTTCGATATTTTCTTTAAAAGATTTATTGGCGATATCACGATGGGATTGAAAAACTTTAAGTAAATGAGAGCGAATAAGTACAGACTTTTTTTCATCTTAGGAGCATCTAATATTACTATTCATTACTGTATTATTATAGTGGGCATATCGTTATATTAAAATATATTATCATTTACGAGTTAAATATATTTTTTATGCGTTGCTATGAGAAATAAATAAAACATTTAAATAAGATTAAATATTTGTATGACACATGTACGTTAGAAAGTACGTCAGTAATATAAGAGATGTTTCGAATAATAAGCCTTTCAGTAACTAAACCGTCTGCCACTTCATCAAGTGGTGATAATGACGCTGAAAGGCTAGACTAGAGGAGCGTCTATTATTTTACATTTTTCATTAATAGCTCGTTTTACGTTTGATTCTATTTAACCCGTTAAACTTAAAATTAAGTCCATACACTCAATAAAGAATTAAATAGCATTGTTTGATTCTCGACATCTATAATATTTGTTTTTCGTAATTTTTTTAATTAAAAATAATTATACATCAGACGTTTAATTTTATATATATATTTGATTTTTGTCTATGAAATTCGACGAAAACATTTTGTTTTGTTAAAGTGCATTGTCTATTTATGAGTGAAAATTGACATTTTGTAAGACTAAATTGTGAATATAATCAAAATAATTAATTACGTCAATTAAGTCGTTTTTACAGTTTTACTAAAACTAAACGCCCATCCGTTGAATAATAAAATAAAATATTAAATAGGGTTTCTAAAATTAACTATAATTCGCAGCTTGTCAAGTTAATATATATATATATATATATTTCTTATCGATATTTTAAAATAAAAAAAAATTGTTATTACTGAATATATTCCCTTTAAATTTCGACTATGATGATTACGGTCGTAGTAGTTAAATGATATATATAGAGCATTTTCCGATAAATTATTATGCCTAAATAAAAAAAATGTAATGCTATTTTTAAACGGAGTGTTATGAACATAATAAATAAAAAAAGGAAATTAAAATTATTTAATTAAAATATATTAATTAAAATAATTTTAACGTCAAAATGGAAAAGTTTATTTTTGTTTCTTGAATTATTCTCTTGGACTAGTAGATTAATTATAATAAATGTTTAATTTGAAATAGTGGACGAATTTTTAAACCAATTTCTTTCCATATGTAATGTTATCAAATATTGTTAAGGAAGACATTTTTTGTATTACCCTATTTGGACGGCTATGTAGTTTGTTGAGCAATTATTATTTTATTTTTTGAAGTTCATTCTTATCATTTGATAATGATACGTATTCCCTATAATAGTCATAGCAAGTGATAATAGTCTCTAAAGTTAAAGTTATTACTTGAAATGTTGTAGAGGTATGATATTTAATAATGTGATACATCCGAAATTCGGATTCATGGTACAATGATTATTATCTGATTGTAGATTTATACGTCAGCATTTTATCAACTAAAAAAACATTCAGTTTTAATATTTTGAGAATTGGCTTTTTTGTTATTATTCCATCAAACGAAATCCTATCAACATTCTATCAAGTATTACCTAATTAAACGATTGAATTGGTACAGTCTTATGAATGTGTACTTCAATTGAATAATTTGATTTTTGTTTGGACTAAGCGTAAAATTTACCTATAAAAGTTCGTCTTTATTTTATACATTTAATACAAACGATATTGATATATTGTCTAAAAAATAGGAAAACATCTTTCTGGATATCCTCCATCCTTAATTAGCCGGGAGATTAAATATGTATTAATTTAAGCGCATCGCGTATTATTATTATTACTAAGAACGGTCTTATAATTAGGAAATAACTTAGGAAAAACAAAACTATACAAACTACTGTGCCAAACACGACGAAAGTTTTTACGAGAAAAAGTAACAACAAACACTCGTTTCTCAATACGTATTACATTATACGTATTAACGCATATAATTTATAACAACGCATATATATTTTAACAAGAAATTTTGTAACGTAATATTATCCAATAATTATTATTTCTTTTAAACGCAAATGCAACGTAAGTGTACTTTATATGATATAACGTTTTGTTTACAATCGGTTTTATGTCAGTTTAATTTGACCTTAAGATGTTACGCTTTCACTAACCGGTTTAAATGAAAGATTATGACAAAAAAAAAATGAAAATAATATGCGTCCATTTAGAACAAAATCTTAGGCCGACGAAAACAAGTATATTAAATTATCCGGATCGAGAGTCGGAAAGTCCTTAATGTTCCAAGACGTTTTTATTGTCAATGAAACGCATCGTTAATCGATCCATAATTAAATACGGTTTAAACGCCGTTATGACTGTATGGATAGTTATATCGTCACATTATGTATAAGTATATGGTACGTTATCAGTTCCTTATATTTCTCTGCCCGATTCCGGTGATTAAATGTAAATCAAATGTACGACGGGTATACATACTTGTATGTAACTAGCGAAAAATTAGGACTTAAATATAAACGCGTTCAAAACAAATACGATCATAGCTCAAGGATTGTGCAAAATATCACCGAGTGAAAAACTTTCAATACTTATGTGTTGGTCTGAATAAAATAGGAACGACGTGCGCGACAGAGTAAAACTGAGGTGAAATGCGATAAATCCTGATTATTACGTAAGGAATAAAATGGTTTTGTTTAAAGGTTCTTTTCGTGGAAATTAAAAGGGAGATTTTTACGTCTTTTATGTACGTACATTCCGCGTACAGCTGTGAAACGTGGTTGATGACTAAAAGTGGCTAGCCGAAATTACGGAAATTCGAATGGAAGGTTCGTTGACGGCTCGTGTGTAATACTGAACCAGGCACTTCATTGGATCCAATATTCGAAATTGTCTCTTCTAAAAATACTGGAACGATCAGGGCATATAAATATATTATATATTATATATATATATATATATGAATCATAGTCAAGGAACGCGTTATATTTAGACGAGTTAGCTAAATAAGTCTCCGGAGAAAACAGTGACGACGGTGGTAAAGAGAGATTGAAATTAGTTGGATGAAACAGCAGGTCTGCTTCACCTGACAACAGAGATCTTTCGATGTTATTTGGCGGAAGTAGACAAAGTCCCGGAAATGCTAAAAGATACGCATGTACGTATGAATATTGAAATCGCTACTAGCTTATACATGGTGAATGTATATATTTTCAGCATATTTTTCGCGATATTATCGGACGTCGACGTACCGCTATTCGGTAGGTTATGGTGACGTGTCGAATCACATACACTCCCGTCCTAAATGATAATCTATAATATTATATCGTATCGTATTGAATATCGTGCCTCGAGGCGGAGCGAGGCTAGTCGGCGGGCCGGCGGCGAGAGGAGAGGAGAGTTTGAAGAAAATAATCGTATCCGGACAGCACGCCGTGCAATTATTCCGTCGTACCGCGGTCGTTATAATTAACCCATTGGCCGTCCACGACAATCTCCGAAGACTATTTTGACTAAGACACGTGCAACACGCGCGTAAGAATATTATTATCGTTATTTATTATTATGATTATTGTTTTTTTTTTGTATTTTTTCTTTCTCGAATCCAGTCACTGCCACCGCCGCCGCCGCCAACAATCTGGAGGAGGAGAGCCATCGGGCATCTGTCGTTTTGACCCCGCTGACCGCGGCGCTTTACGTAAGCGCAGTACCGCGTATAATTATTATCCGCCTTTCTATACGATACATACGTTAGACATCGCCTTCGCCGTGTGGAATAACACAAGACACCGGGAAAAAAACAAAATTTTAAAAAAAAAAGTGGAAAAACGTTAGTTTAAGAAATACGTGGCGACGCGCGAGCGCGCACATACACACGTGCGTTAAACAGAAGTCCTGGCGGCTAATACTCGGGGTCATTTACAAAGATATATATATATATAAGAGCAATTGACGGTGTAGGAAGGAGAAGGGGGACTAGTATTACGCGTCTCGCTATCCGCGATGATAATAAAATAGTAAAATGTTTTTTTTCTCTGCGATGCGTATAAACGTAAAAGAGAAATTTCTACCCGAATTTTTGTAAAATTACATGTTTGTACAATATTATTAAACCACCTACGATTCTAATTTATATTTATATATATATATATATAATCATTATTGTGTAAATCCAAAATCGTTTTCATCGTTTGATTTTAGTTAATTAACCGTGCGAAAATCGTTTGAAACCAATACTCGAATACGCCTCTTTCACAATTATATATTTTCGTTATTAGTGTATAGATTATTTTCAGAACTTTTAAATAAATAAAAAGAACAATTTACGCGTAAAGTTTTGGGAAATTTCTGAAATACATATACAATATTATAAGACAGCCGTCGTATATTTCGCATTTCTGGAACACCATATGTATTTTATTTAATATATTCTCAGCAACCCTTGTTTGTTTTTTATTAATATTATTAAAAAATGTACAAACGAAATGATTACGCATGTAAACATTTAATATAATATAACGCGTAGTAGTTGTTAAAATGTCTAAATTTTCGTCATATTTCATTGTTCATTACACGATCAATAACATTTTAATGCGTAAACGGATTTCGTAAAAGTACATTAATATTTCGATATAAAATAGACACGAATATTATTTTATGTATTTCGAAATTAGATAAATGTATTTATTATGCTGTTTTTTAAATCATATTCGTTTCGCGTAACTCGTTGAATAATAATATACGTACCTATATACACGAATGGCAGTCATCTATAATCATTAATATTAATTTATAGTCTGTATTCTTTGCAATTCTAAAGCCAGGGTAGGTGTACATAATATTACTATTTATTATACAGTACGTTTTAACGTTAAACCGTTTCATGGTCAAAAGTTGTCGCGGCGTACGTACCGTTTCGATATAAAATAAGACCGAGCGTTTAACGTAATTTGTCTTATATCGATAATATTGAAAACACGAAATCGCCACCGTTTTATAATATAAGCGATAGAATTGTCAATGGACTTTAACCTGTAAGAATGACGAGTGGTATTCGAATTTGGGTGTTATATAATTAATATTCTTACTGTATTTCGTGTTGCCGAATATTTACGTCGAATTTCCTACGATTCATGTGTCGTAAAAAGTAACCGTGCGTCTCGCAAAGGTCCCCGTGACGACATTTTGCACGCCCGGAATTGGGGCACTGCGTACACTCGAATACTGTTCTCGTAGCGTTTACTCAGTAACAAATTATTTCAACGAAATCAGAGGGGTCGACGCGTTTATTTTCATTTCAATACACAAACAAATTATTTTATTGAAAAAATGTAATTCCGTTATTCCTGACATTACGATTATGTGCAATTAAACATGTTTGCGTACGAAATCATAATTATTATGAAAACATTGAAAAATAATATTGAAATATTACTTTTTCGAGTCATTTCAAAAACAAGATGAGTAAACACATATAGCAGTGATGTAACTAGTGGTAAGAAACACGTATAATCTAATCATGTGACTTTCTTCCATAATAAAATATACATTATACATACATTCACAAATTATAATATGTACACATTATGTTTATAAAAACTTCCGTATATTGATTCTATTATAGAGTTATTAAGTTTACGACATGCAGGTATAATTTATATAATATTTATATATTCACGATACAATTTTCTATATTGTGATCATGTGCTACACGATAATATTTATTATCAAATTAATTCTTCATTTTAAACGAACGACTTAGACTAATCGATCGTTTGAAATTTGATATTTAATGATAAAACCTCGTTTGTTACAATAATATGATGTATGAATTCATTGTGGTAATGAATATTATACGATATATTTTAAGGGTAAATGTACTTTGAGAATTATAGCACAAGCTATATTCCTCCAAAAGTCTCTCGTTCAAAAAGGTCATTTTTTTTTAATAAAATTGTTTATTTTCTATAGACGAAACATTCTGTACGTATAATAGACGCTAATTTCAATAAATTATTATAAAAATTACAAAAATATTATTATATAATATATAAATAACAGTAAAGCGGTGGGACTTTTGTTTGGTATTGACCTTTATTAATTTTTTTCGAAAATACAATAATTTTACATTAAAGAGATGCGTAGATTTAATGAATTTGGAAATTTGATATATTCTTTAGTCGAAATTTATAAAAAATTATGAAGATATTGGAGAAGAAGCCAAAAGAAAAAACACCGTTAACAAAATTTTTCGATCAAGGGTAAATATTAAACAACCTCATTCGATGTTTTATTTGAATATATGAAAAAATTGAATCGCCGAATTGTGAACCTTTTAACATATTTAAATCTAGGTATATTATTATAAATATTCGTCTGTTTTGATATTAAGAATGCGCGGAAATTTACTAACCAAAATTTAGTTTGTTCTGAATTTTAATAATTTATATCGATTTCGATAATTCGCATATTTCTTTTATGTTCCGTTCAAAGGTACACAGATAATTTATAACATCCTATACGTATATATATATAGTCCATTAACATCAAACATTTAGGTTTATCAATTTGTATATTTCAATATTTGTCTACCATTAAAATTTAAACGTGTATTTATACTATAAAATTATAATAATAATTGTTCATCTACGATATCTTAAGTGTAATGTATTCTATTGTTGCCGCCATGTCCATACATAGAGCGCAATAAATAATTCTAATCGTTTACGTACATTGTTTTGTCCATTGTCTGTTGCTAATTAAATGATTCGTATTGTAATGTGTAGATGTATAATTTGTACGCGTAAGTACATATGGTTTCGTCAATTTCTTCATTTATTATAGCTTGAACTGTAAATTATAGTACGCCTTAACTACGCGCGTTTTAATTTTTTAAAAACGCAATCGAGTATATTACACAACACGTCCATATGACCAAGTCAGACATTTCATATAAAGTTGATAAAAATTATAAGAAAATACAATTGGTATGTTGGACACTACGTTTGTCGATAAACTATTAAAATACTAGTATCATCTGCGTACTTAGAGAAAGCTTTTCGAAAATAATGTTTTTGGTGTAATCACGAGGAAACCTATTGATTTTAGGAATGACGAACTCGTGGAAACTGACGTTCATAATACCTTAATAACGTTGTATCATTTTAATATCCCATTTACGATTAATGCTCAATCTTCCACAATTATTTAACTTTAAATAGTGTCTTCTTACGGGAAACCAACGTCGAAAAACAATATTCTCTCGGATGTTTCTATATACACCCGCATGAATATTAATGACTGTGTTATATTCCTATCTAAACACTTAATATTGACGCAATTTTACATAAAATTCACGCATCGCGCACACGGTAGGTTTTTCATAAAACACAAATATTATAATCATTAAGTCAAAAACGTAATATACCCTTCTAAATATATACCTGAATTATATTTCGATGTTAGTGTTTGCGTACATTTTAATGTTGTACAATAGAAAATACAACAGATGAAAAAATAATGCGTTTTAGATGAGATACGACCGATGTAAATATAAATAATGAACATTTTAATATTCTCAGCCAAATCGCTTTCAAAAATGTGTTTGCTCATAATATGACAGTCAAAGATGAACTTCTACTACTATGAACAATTTAATTGTCAACACCCTTGTGACGTTTCTTCTTTCCAATATAATGTTTTACCGCATTATAATAATACTAAGCTTTTGGTTTATTTATTTAGTAACCTGCTAAAATATATAAAGTATTTTTATCACGAATAATACACGTTGACTATTTCGAAATATTTTTTAAAATATTACATAATATACGACGCGCAAATCAAGGAAATTGGATCTACATTCAAATAATAGAATAAAGTTATGTAAAAAAACAAAAATGGAATATAATTCTATTACTTGACGACTACCGTAGCCATTTATCGTAAAACTATATCAAACGATTTTGTTGCCTTTCGCATAAAAAATCCACATAAACCCGACGTAGTCGGTCTGTTACTTCTATCGAAGTAAAACTCAAAACTGGTTAAGTTAACCGGTATTTATTTTAATTGTTATTATAAAATGAACCAATATTTTTAACCTTATTAAAATTTTACATTAAATATAGAAATTAAAATATATTAGTTAAGTTAAAAAAAAAAATGAACAAAATTTTATTATTTTATTTTAGTTAATTTTATATTAATCGTCGATTTAACATTTTCTGTACAAAAAATTACTTCAAATTCGTATAAATAAATTTTCTAATAATTTTTATGAAATTCGATGTTGCTTGCCTTTACTTATTCTAGGTATTGTTTGAGCTAATTTCGAATATGATTAGTTGAAATATGTTGATAAATAAACCTTCGGAAATGAAAATTCAAAATGAAATTAATCGGTCCAGTAAGAAAAAATATATTTAGTGGACGTTATTGCAAAAGCATTAACCGTTGGGTTAGTATTAATTTTTTAAATTATTTGATTTAAAATTAAATTAAATTAAATTAAAATATTTATTAAATCGACTCCTTAATTCCTACTATTAGTAAAATGTGTCAAAATATGTGAAAAATTTGAAATAATATTACTGAAGTAGAATTTGGTTTTTACTTTTTGACATTTTGAAAATTAATAGAGCATTTGACAAAAAAAAAAATAAAAATAAATTTTTAAAATTTTATTACTAAACGATAATATTTACTTACGGTATAATTCATGTTATTTTATTGACGATATGTAACCTCATTTTGTCACCAGCCACAACTCAGTTCAACTTGGCACATTTTTGAATATGGATAACCTACCTATGTGCCTGACAAGTAAAGTCTTCTTATTTCCCCATTTTATTTTTCTTGTAAATAATTTTAAATTTTTACATTATAAAAACTTACGTTAATATTAAAACGGAAAAAGAAAATATCAAATTAACGACAATTTAAATGATGTTATACTTTTTAAATGATCACACTTTACTATAAATTATATAGTTTTTTTTTTAAGTATATAACAAAATATCATATACTGCTGAGATTATAAAATATTATTTTAAACTTATAAACGTAAAATTAAGCGTAAAAGGGAATAAATGGGAACAAATTCTATACACATTGATGTTATTTTAAAAAAATACGAATACGTTGGAAGAAAAAATATTTTGTTTAAAAATAAATCGTTGATTTTTCGACAATTTTTTGAGTTTATGAAAATGTCAATTACTTTCATTAGTCATGAATTAGTCCCTGCTGAATTCATATAAACATTAAAATTTGTTTAAAAATCAACATTATAATTTTATTAATATTTTATTGAATCCTCACATGTGGCTGCTTCGTCACATTATTATATCTAATTAGGCGAAATACAGTGATCTATTACGCGCCATATAATTTATTATTAATAATTGCATTTTATAGTTATAGTTTTCAAGACCCGTCAAATATAAATTAGCGATTATTATTTACATATTATATCGTTCCAGTGGATTAAAAAAAATATGCTAGTGCAGTTAAAAACAGAGTTAATCGATTTGTTATTAAGAATAAGTATGAATATCGACTACTCCTTTAAATAGCGAGTGTGAAGAAGATGGGTGACATCCTTGTGTTCTTCATTCATTATAAACAATTCTACTCTTTAAAAGTTATTGCCACCATAACCACATTTCACCCCACCTGTTTCTGTCTTGAACCACTTCTCTCCAATTTTCAAATCCCAAACTTCAGAAATCTTTTTTTATTACATCTATCCATATTTTTCTAGTTCTGCCATATGGTATTTTTATTTCCGGTTTTCATTCCATCACTGACCTTACTGTTTCATTTTCCCCCCTCCTCATTATGTATCCTAACCATTATTTTCATTGTCTTCTGACAAAGTATGTTGATGGCGCTAACTCCATTGTATAGTTTTCTATTAAAATATCCTTTATTAAGGAGGTTTAACCTTCTTTATTAGTTATTCTCTATTACTCCAACCTATATGTTTATTATATATTATCATAATATTCGACATGTAATAAAAATTATAGGGATTCAGGTAATTTATTGTATTCTATTATATTGTTTTTATAAATAAACTACATATAAAATTACGAATAAAATTATTTATAAGTATAATAATATTCGAATCGATATGTTATAATATATTTTTGGCATAATATAATAAACAATTTTTGTGCATTATAAAATTGTTTATATTAAAAACTTGTTATTGCTTTTAAAAACTAAGATACTTTTAAATTATTTTAAGTGGTTAAAAAAATCCTTAAAATAGAAATAGTTTGGTTAACAATTAACCTTGCCCAGATAGACCAATGAGATCTTTTTACTATAATTTTGTGAGAAAGTTATGATAACGTTGATCGGTTTCCTTTGATTTCAAATAAATCGTCAATTTTGAATGCACTACAAGGACAAACAATAATCGACCATTTTAAAAAGAAATTTTAATTCAATAAAGAAAAATTTTTTGACAAAAACCTAATGAAAAATGATTATGTCAATCAATAAAAGGTACCACATCGGTATCTTTTTTACGATGACACACTTATGCGTTTTGTTCTCTAAGCGGAATTGAATTTTTGACCAAAAAAAAATATCTAATAATTTCTCACCCCCTTACCACTACCACCATCGTCATTAATTCTCTATTTGCTTGACCTGGTTCCGTGTGATTGTTTTATGTTCTCTTGATCAACGACTACACGTCCAAGTTATAAATGAACGCGAACGAAACACAACGAGATTACTGAAATCAACAACCGCTTAACGAATTCCGAAACGTTCCAAAAAACACGAACACCGTTAGAACCAGTTTAAAACATCAGGAGAGCGATATTTCGAACGGAATTAGTTTCAACGGCTTATTGACAATATACATATTTTCAACGATTAAAATTCCCCGTATGTACACCAAAAATGATTATTGCCCTACGTTTTTGGCGTGTTAAAAATCCGTCTTGTGTTCATCTATCCCAGTTGTTAGTTTTTTTTTGTTTTTGGTCTATGTAATAATATGTAATACGCGTATAACGAGTAATATACCTTCTGTATAGTGAACAATGGTCGGCGCGCGCCCGCGCGTAATTACACGCGTAATATTATATCGCCGAGTCCAGCGCGCGTATAATAAATATAATAAAACAACGCCCGTTAACTTAACGCGATCGTAAAATAAAACGGGAAAAAACGAAAAAAATCTTCACACGGGCCAACGATTATATTACGTATAGCGCGCAAGATTCACACGACCCTTGGCCGCGCTGTAATGTCTACGAGGAGCAGACGGAACAAATATTCGTATCAATTTAATAGGTGTTACGTATGATATGTATTATAGCGTTTAAGTACGACAGTGGGTATAATAATGACGATAATAAGGAAACGTACGGAGAACGGTTCCCGGGAGGGAACAAAATTACATTCGGGCAACGATTTTTCGGCCGTTCATTATTGTTCTTTACGTGTACGCAATTTTTTTTCTATTCTCGTCCGTTTGCATAACCCGCCGAAATATTGGCTAATCCCGTATCGAGATGGGACCGATGTAAATGTTTGTGGCGGTCATTATTTCTGCGAGTGAGCGTACAGCGACGTTATGTTTTAGCCATAATGTATACGTTCGTTTACCATTAAATAGCGTTTATTCACGCTATTTTAATATCTGACTCGGTTATTTTGTTGTCGTCGCAAGGGCGCGTCACTGACGATTACTGTCTGCCCCAAAAATCCGCCTACTGAAAACACAGGCCTGGATCAAGAGGAAGGAGGTGGCACGAATCGCCCGGCGTCCCCGGAGCCCACGGTCGATGTCGACTTACAATTATACCGGACGGTCCGTTCGTATTCCTTTTCGTTTCGAGTGTTAACATTTGAAGACAAGCTAAAACGATTATAATATACTTACTATTTCTATAGTCAATTTTACTGCACAAAGAGCATTTTCGAAGCTGGTTAAAGTTAAAAACCAGAATAAATCTTCACTTTTCCAAAATAATCTCTCGCCCTTAATAATTTTATTTACAGAAAATGACGTTCCATAAAACTTAAACTTAGAACATACATTGATAGAATTCATTTCTTAAAACCGAGAAAAAGAATTTCTTCATTTTTTATTATATATACGAATTATTTTAAACGCTTATTTACGCCTATAAATCAATTACGTTAAAATCTTTATTATTAACTACACCATTTTTAAATTGTTACTATTTTAATTTTAATATATCTGATATTTCTAGTGCCTATAGGTAATATCCGATACTATTATACGGTTAATATTTTTTTGATTACAGGTAACAGTATAGTATTTTATTTAGAATTTACTGAAAGAGTAATATCGTTGAATACATTTATATTTATACAAATGGTAATTTTATTTCTTAACAGTGACTAATACTAATGTTACGTTTACGGTTAATGCGGCCAATATTAAAATATTGTAATTTAGAAGTTTTTACGAAGATGTATATCACAAGTATTGAACACGATTAAAACAATTTTTGAAGCCTAAAATATATTCTAGTGTAACACAATGAAATATTCATTTTAGTTTTTGAACTATTGGACGTGTTCTATGACAGTTGTTAAATATTTATGTGTTGGTTTTTTCGAAATAAATGTTTAAATTAAAATGCTCGCTAATATGCACAATATAAAATTTAATGTTCGTAATTAGAAAATATTCGGTATAACTCCATTTTTGATATTTTATTACATTTCCAAGTTTTAATTAATTTGGTCCTGTTTTTTAAATTATCGGAATCCTAAGGCTCTTTTATATAGCGAAAATAACATTAAAACAAGTTGATTTATTAGTATTTCCAATAATCAGGGTATTAAATTAAAGGATTCAAATTATTTATTCAAGTCCTAGAGTTCTGTTAAAATTATTAAAAAACTATTTTACTCAACTTAAATTACAAAATTTATGACCTTATTTATTAATTCCAAACGTTTTCTGGTTTTTATAACGTAAAACATTTTCTTAAACTTATAATCAATATATCATCCGTAGTTCTTTTATCAATGATCAAATATTCGTTCCAAAATATTTTTTGTAGTGATGTATAATAAGTTTGTTTAATCGAAACAATTACCTTAAAGGGGAACAAATTCAAATCTGAAAACTTCACAAATTGGTTTGTTGTGTATATGTGAGTATGTGTGTGTATATGTATGTTATTCGATCAATTGATGTCTTTCGAGTTTCCATTTTCAACGGTCAGTTTCATGAAAATTCGCAGTTTTTATTATATACAGACAATAATTTTAAACTGAACCTACTCACCACTTGGTTTATAACGTTACTTAATTTGATTTATGTTCATATCATTGAGGGAATAAGATGTTGATTTTAAGGAGTGGCTATTGGGCTTACTGTAAAGACCTTGGGACATACTCATATAGAAATGTGCAAAATAACTTTTTTAGATAATTCCAATGTAATTTTAAACGTAAATTCTTTTACTCCAGATTTTGGTTTTGTCGAAAAATAAATCGAACGAATCTGAAAATAAAATATATTGTAAAGAAAAATACGTACGAACAAATATATCGCTGTATTATTAACATTGCCAATTTTCATCATAGATCGTGGGTTTTTATTATTATTTAATTAAGATAAATGAAAAATTGTGATTCTAAATTTAAACGTGTAATTATGGAGGTGTATAATGTTATATCCGAAGAATTGTTGGCTAACTCTATTAATTATAATAACGTAATGAAGTATAACGTAATAATATTATGTACTTAATATTTTAAATTTAATAATAAAACTACACACACACACACACACACACACACACACACACACGTATATATATTTTTTTTTTAATCTAGTTTTCTACAACCTACATAAGGTATTTATATTACAAGCGTAACAACATTCATAGAACATAATTTATATAATATATATATTAACCTCCACTTATCTTTGGCACGCATCATTTAAAATTACTGGGTTGGCGTAGTCATTACTCGTATATTCACTACATATTAGTTTCCATGCAATCAAATGATTTTGATTTGCTAACATCGTCTAATGGGCCGTTACTTTAACATCTGAGCATTTCCGTTGTGGAATGTTTTCATTTAGACCTTAAATGACGAAGCATGTCTACCAAAATCCGAGTTCGAGTAAATATACTAATTGAATAATTTCTGCGAAAAAAATATAATAAAAAATTAACAGAAAATAAATTATTACGATAGTGTCGTACATTCGGAGGTTTGTCGAACACTTAAAATATTTTATGCGCAATGTAAATAAATAAATTGGAAAAAAATTACAAATTAATAAAAATAATAAAATAGAATCACAATGACCATACATTAATTATTTCAATAGTTTATATTTCAACGTGAACCCATTTAATTATTGACAATTTCACCAAAAATTCGTTCGTCACTGTTTTCCCGTTTCAAAAAAATAAACAAAATAGATGTGTTTATAATTTTTTGGTAACCCTGTTCAATAATGTTGTAGCTCGACATTTCAAATATTAGTGTACATTTA